>CM041778.1:79654775-79690311 GCA_023374045.1 Limonium bicolor | reverse complement strand
CCCCGTGAACAAACAAAAGAACTATACAAAGAGAAAACTCCTCTCTAACTATAGAGGAACGCTAATGACACCCACTATGGTGTCGAGATTATAATGATAATGAAACGAAAAGTACCAATTGGTGAAACACGAGAACAACCCGGGAAGACAACAACTCGGGCCGCGCGGTATGGATGTTCGGGAGTTGGTATCTGCATCAGATCCTTCGACCGTCTATGATGGAATATATTTTGGGGATCCCTGGGTGACCCCACTTTCTCAGCACATCCTGGAGTCTAGAGGTGACTCCGCTTTCTCGATTGGGTGTCGGGAATGGGGGAGTGACAATTGGTGGAGCTTATCCTGAAGTCTAGAGGTGACTCCGCTTTCTCGACACTAGGTGTCAGGAATAGGGGACTAGCCATGGAGGAGACGTCCTCCAACGTGCGGTGATAAAAGAATTCACAAGTAACCCTTGAAGAAACAAGGAATGATTAGCACCTACATAATGATGTCTCGGGATCTAATCTATATCCCCTGACTCGGTGCCAGAGAATAGAGGAAAACATGTGTAATGAGACCAAGCAAACAAGAGAAGTCACAAATGTGATCCTTTAAGAAACAAGGAATGAATAGCACCCACATAACAAGTCTCGAGATTTAACCTATATCCCCTGACTCGGTGCAAGAAAAGAAAGGAAAAACATGTGTAATGAGAACAAGAAAACAATACGTAATCTCTTGAATGATCCCATAGTGAGGATCGATGGTATAATATACCTACACACACGCCCTATGAATTACTTGGTTGTTGTTGCTACATTAGCAGCTTATTGTGCTGAGTTGCGTGTTGACATTGCTATGCTACTTGTAAGTTATGCTTGGTTGCTTTTGATATTGCCATGCTACCGATGAGTGTATGGTATCGTGATGTGCTGATGTGTGTTTACTGCTTTATTATAGCATGTAAATTGACTTAATAATATTCGATCAAGTAGTCGTGTGGCCCGGTAACATACGGGCTTCACACGTTCATACTCGGCATAGTTTTGCTGAGTCCTTTATTTTTACAGGTGATCATCTGGAACGTGACGGAGCGTAGGTGGAAATGGCTACCATGGGGGTAGTCCATTTGGGCGAGACTTTTAAGTAGTATGATTTCTTATGTATGGGTTGTGACTATGTATCACTAGACCCTTGTTGTAAGTTTCGGGTTGTGTTGTTTAAGTTATTAACTATACTATAGACGCTCGGTACTTGGCTTGTATTTTTCCCGTTGTACTTGGTTTCAGTTATGGTTTTAATTCCAGTCATTCAGACCGTAACTTGGTGTTGGAAGAGTGGTCGTGTCAACCACGTGGATGGTTGGCGTCTGTGACACCTGGATGGAGCTTATTCCGCTACAAGCTAGTTTACACTATCGTCGGGCGTTTCAATTAATCTAGGGATGTTTTATTCGGGGGTGTTACATTTATTGTGATTTGATTGCTTTAATTTTATTTTCATTTCAATTAATTAGAATTTATTTTCATTCTTTTTAATTTTTCTTTGTTTGTTTATTTGGTTTATTTTATTTATTTAACAATTATCCTTTGTTTATATTTTGTTATTATTTGTTATTTTATTTAGTTAATTTTATTTTTATGTTTCCCTTTTTTTCTCTAGTTCAATTTTACTTATTCTTTTTCTTTTTGTTTTGTAGGCTAATTTCTAATGATGGAAAGCGGTTATGATGAGGTGACAAGATTGCTGGTGGAAATTGAATTGCACCATAAGCGGGAAGCAATACTTGATTTTCAAAGACGGATTGAATACCAACCACCACAACAATCTGATCGAGAACTTTATTGGTGGGAAAGTCCTCCACCCGTAGAGCAGAATATCTTGCCTGAGCCTAACTCCGAGCCAGTGGGGCACCAGTAGTGAATGATTTCATAGCAGATGAAGGATTTGATGTGTCTACTGCAGTATTCTACAAGCAGGATTCCACGATTGAGTCTCACCAACTGGAAGAGGATATTTGTATCCTCAAATCTGAGAAGGAAGTGCCACCACTAATTGATCTACAATTTCAACCATGCCTCCAGGAGCCTCAATGAAAGGAGGACGTTTATGTCCTCGAATTTGAGAAGAAGAACCATTCACACCTGGTCTTCTGATTGAGCAGCGTTACCGGCAGTATCTCCTCAAACACCAGGTTTTGTGGAGTATTTATTTTCCTATTTTATTTGCCGAAGTAACGCTTTGTTTTGATCGAGGTGGTTTGCTTTTAATTATTACCTATTTCGTTTTCTTGGAAAAGATGTTGTCTACTTTTATTTTTGATCCAAGATAACGAAGTGGGAGTCTAGTCAAGACTATAAAGACGGGCAGCTTACTGGGAGGCAACCTAGTGGTTAAATTAAAGTTTTATTTTTGGTTTTATTTTTGAGTTTTTTTACTATAGGTAGTTTTACTTACTGAATTTTCGTTTCTAGGTTTATTTTGTTTTATTCAGAAGTGGCAATGGTGTCTGCGCTTTTAACGCGACGCTTTTTAGCGTTTTTATGGTAGTTGTGAGTATGTGTGCAGGTGAAATTTTTATGGAAAAATTACATTGCCCATCCATGACTTTTGGCGAAATTACACAGCCCACCCACGAGGTTTCAAAAATTACTTTGCCCACCCATGTGGTTTCCACAATTTTACATCCAGCAACTTTTCTAATATTTGATCAACTTAAAAGATGGTTAAATGATATCCAAATTTGATGAAACTTTACATGGACGATGCTAAGGTGTCATATTTTGGTAAAACGTGAAATCCAACGTTTTTTAAGCTCATATATGATCCGTGGGACCCGATGAATGTGTCTCATGTTTCATTGGGTCCCACAGGTCATATATGGTGTTTGATCTTCTCCAAGGCTGGACACTTGCTTGGATGATGAAAGTGTAAGGAAAGCTACTACCCCAATGTTCTAGCTTAAGTGTGAGGAAGGGAACCCTCCTCAACCTACGATATCAGGGGAGCTTCAGTTTTCTTTATTTTTTTAATGTTTGTGTTCAGCCTACAATGCTTTTAATGCTTATTTATTTTAGAGTAAATTACTCGGAACCCCTCTAAGGATTGACCATAATACAGTTAACCACCTTGTGTTTATCATAATTATTGGTAACCACCTTGAGGTTACAATATCTTTGACTATGAGCCCCCGAATTATAATTTCATTATCAAAACGTTAACCACATGTTGACCCATCATCTTAATCACATTATTATTGACATGCTGGACAAAAAACACTGTTTAATCAGCATTCTTATTATCCGAAAAATGTCATCCTTACCTCAAAAATGCATCTGAATTGGGATAAGGGAGAGTTAAACGATGTTGATTAAGCAGTTTTGTTATCTATACTGGCATTAATAACGTAATTAAGTTGATGGGTCATCATGTAGTTAATGTTTTGATAACGAAGTTATAGTTTGGGGGCTCATAGTTAGAGATACCGTAACCTCAAGGTGGTTACCAATAATTATGATAAACACAAGGGGGTTAACTGTATTATGCCCATTCCTGAAGGGGGTTCCGAGTAATTTACTCTTTATTTTATCAGTCCATGTTATTCTGAATAAAATTCTTCATGAGTCTGGCATATTTTGAAATGTCTTTTCTTGATTTTTATTTTTGAACAATGAGGACATTGCTCCTCTTAAGTGTGAGGAAGTAGTCTTTCCTTAAAAATATGTCAGTTGCACTTAAATGTCACACTTGTTTTTGTGTCCTATTGTTTTGAGAGAATCACTTCTCTTAGTGCTTATAAATATCGAATTCTTGGGTGAAAATGTTTGTGGAAGTTTGAAATTGAGCCAGGTGACAACCTCAATAATTCTCTTGCTTAAAGTTGTTTAACTTATTTAACTTGTTTTTATTCAAATTTATGTTTTCACTGAAATTTGGTAGATTAGCTGATTGTACAAACGTAATTAGTGTAGCTCGGTGATCTTGAGAATGTTGTGAAAGTTTGGATAAGGCAAGGTCCTTCTCTGATCTTAATTAAATTTTCTGAACCGAAACAGGCCTCTTTTATCTGGTTATTAAGTCCTTGGGGTGCTTCATCACCCATCTACCTAAGGTCTCTTGATCAATAGAAGGTCCAATACCGATACAGGGATAAAGAGAAAAGTGGGATGAAAAAAATTGTGCGAAAAATGGAAAATAATAATGCAAAGAAAAGAAAAGTTCTTAATGTTGAATATCTATTATGATTCTCTTATTTTGATCATGAGTGTGTGGTGTTGAAAGGTATTACGGAATATGGCATTACTTCACACCCCTTGTCATTCATAGGTTGAAAATTAATGGAAGATCCCAAGCTATCCTATATTTAGTTTATGCAATCAAACTTGTCCATGCTTTTACATAACTGTTTTTTTTTTCACTGATTGCGAAAACTTACAACTAAGAGCATGATTATTCTTTTGATTGCCATTTCGCTTGATTTCTTTTTGCACTTATTCAATCCCGAGGTTTGACACTACGACCTTAGAGAAAGTTTTAGTCTTTATTTGCTTGAGGACAAGTAAATGTTAAGTGTGAGGAAGTTTGATAAGTGTGAAATATATATAATTTTGGGTTATAATTCTTCCTATTTTGTTAACAATTCATGCCATATTTCTCACTTATCATATGTTTTTTCTCAGATTTATGTTTTGATGTGAACTGATACATTTTATGTGTCAAATGTAGGTAAAAGTCATGGAATTGCATAATTTATCTCATAAGGATTAGAATGCAACAAACAGACTCAGTTACAATTATTCTCTTCACTGATGGGCTGCACACCAATCTAATTAATCATGAATCCATGATTAATTACTCACGTGGGAATACATCACTCAGGGAGATGGATTCGGGTTCAATTAAAATATTTATTCACATTCACCCAGCAATTAATGACGACACACAAATATATTATGGAGGAATCACTCTCGCTGGAGATGATTATCAAAATTGCCACATCATATATTCACAAGTATAATATAAAGGCAGGGGTGTGGTTAAGCTAAAGGACACCAAATTGTCTTTACATAAAGACATTAATGTCAGCCATACCGAGAAAAAAATGTTAGCCATTTTTATAGGATAATATTAGCCATGTATATGAAAATTGAAGCCACCAGATAACTAATAATAATATTTTAAAGAAGTCGTTATTTGCAGTTACAAAATTACTAAATGCACTCATAGGCTGTTGGCGACGGAATACAAGCTACAGGCTCAGTAACCAGCCTCAAAAACGATTTTTTAAAGATTACTCTACACCAACATTACCCTATACCACAAACCATAAAAACCACTATATGATCAATTAAAAAATGCCAAAAATATTTTTAGGGTTTGTAATACAAGCATTGTAAGACCCTAAACCGTAAACCCTTTATACAAGCAATGGAATATTAATGATATACAACCGTGGCCAATATTTTATTTAGCTATGACATACATATTTATATACACATGGCTTACATATCTTAATGTCTATGGCAAATATTTCATATGTCTGTGGCATATATATTAGTTTCATTAAATACAATTGATCTGTTAGAATTAAGCAATGAATATTGAGTACTTTTTGTATATTTACGATATACATGCGTGACAAATATTTCATAGGTCTGTGGCATATATATTTGTACACACATGACATATATTTTTTAATGTCTATGGCTAACATTTGTCCCTATCTAAAACTTCAGCTAATAGCAGTACATGTACAATATAAGTTCAATATACACATAGCGCCATTAAATACAATTAATCTGTTAGAATTAAGCAATCAATATTGAGTAGTTTTTGTCTATCAACGATATACACTCGTGGCACATATTTCAAACGTGTATGGCACATATATTAGTAAATACATGACATATATTTTTCAAAGCAATGATAAAGAAAAAAAAAAAAAGATAAAAAATTCACCCGCGCGCTCACTCACTGTATTAGCCAAGTAGAACTGTGCCTTTATATAAAGGCAAACAGGAAGCCTTTATACAAACCTGTTCATTTGGCAGAGACGAAAAAGAAAATATCTTATGACGGTTATATAAAGGGGAAGTTAGAGTTCATAGGGGATATACAACCAGCGTCTCCAACAGAGGAGCTACGGACTCCTTTCTTCCACACATACAATTTCACCATTGTTAACACATCACACTTTTGACAGGATTAATGCAAAGATAGATGATAATGGAAGTCGAAGTGGGGAATCTTCTTAATAGAGTTTCTTCTTCTCTTTTTATCTAATTTGTCAATGTGTTATTTTTTTGTTGTTTTTCTTATTTTTAGAGACATGATTGAGTAGTTAGACTAGCTCCCCAGATTGGGGTAGCAAACCGGATTTTTATATTTATTTTGTAATCTCTTTACTAATTCATTAATGTAGTAGTTTAATTCCAATTCTTCATGCGCTTTAATTCTCTGATCAACTATTAAAACTATATTTATAGTTTTCTAATCAACACGCGAGAGCTGAGATAGATAACAAGATATAGGAATTAAACCTGATTAACGACTAGAAGTATGATCCTGCTTTAAGTTAGTCGGTCTCAAATAGAAACTGTTCTTTATACGATTATGTGTCGGATTAGAGCATTAGTCTGTTGTTAGCTCTAACAACTGGTTAGGATTCATTAGACTTAGTCGTTGACGAATTAATTATAGTTTCTAAGTTTATTGCAGACATAGAAAAGAGTTTATTAATAGATTAAAAAGTGAAGGTTTACAGAACAATCCGGGGTGCTTCCTTTTATTTAGAGTTTTACTCTTTATTTATTTGTCTAGTTTATTTTACTATTTTATTATATTATGTTAGTTTGTTGAGTCTTTCATTTTATTAAATTAAGTAAACATGAAAAAGTGATGTTTCCTGTTTTCTTAGTTTAATTTCTCAGTTAGTAAATAAATTGTCAATTAAGTGAACGAGATCCCTGAGATCGACAACCCCCACTTAATTCACTATTTCGCAAAACGATAGATACACTGCCTAAGTAGAGATAGTAATATATTTTTGCTAACAAGCACAAACCTTGACAACACACCAAAATCAGCAATCAAACCTGGAACGAGGAGAGGAACCACACAGCGAAGGAGGAACACAATTCGGAGCAGGAATAATCCAACGATAGCACTCGAATCACAGCAAGGGAGAAGAACTCTAGAGGGAGAATAGAGGAGATAACTGTTGTTCAAAGCTACAAAGAAACTGGCGTTAAGAAAATGATCGCGTAAAGAGGAATAAGGAAATCATTTTTCCTATAAGTTATTACCTTAATTAGAAGGGGAAAAGACAACCTCGCCCTCGACTTCCTTTTAAATACCACTTACATCCCAATCTGACATAATGTAATCCAACTTAAAAAAAATACAAAACCGACTTAATATTACACGTAGCAAAACTCGGGTTATAACATCCGAAGGTGCTGCACTCTTGCCCATCTTCACCCAAATGCCCTGGCTTGCCTTGTTGCTTTCGCTTATATCTGTTTCACAAACAACATCAAGACTTTTACCTCCAAATTCAATCGTCCAATATATCTACGTCCACACGAATGACCGGTTATTCTTTTTTCTCCTATTCCAAGTGTGATAAATTATGGGATTCAAAATGGTTCATTGTTGTTCCTCCTCCTGGGAAGTTTTTTGGTGTTCCCTATGTCGGATTATGCACCATAGGCCAACTACTGTCATCCCCAGTTCCTGACTCGGAGGTTCCCATATCAAAGGTGCTGAAATCTTTGAATAAAGGCGCACACCCCGAGGGATTCTTATGTTGCCGCCGAGAAACTTGCAACTCCGATAAGAAGTCATTCATATGATTTCTTCCTTGGTGTATGCTTTTCCTTTTAAAAATAAAAAATCCCGTTTCTATGTTTGACCGTTTTTTCTCTTTGTTACTTTGGCTATAGATTTTTCTGAAATTGAGTCAAAGGCTGGGTGGACTACTACAAACTTGACAAAGAGACTCGGGTGGACTACTACGCATATGTTGATGCTGCTGTTGATGTTGTGAGGGAGTCCGCTAATGGTTCTACCCCGTGGGCCATTACTTCGAGTCCCACAGTCTCATCAAAAAGACAATTAAGACCTTAAGAAAAAAGTGGGAAAACTGTTAAGAGACGGAAGCTCGTGAAGGAAGGTAAAAGGGGGAAAATTTTCGCCGAAATACTATATGTCAAAAAAAATTACTTGCGGTGGCTTTTTTTCAAAAAAATTATGCGGATGTGCCAAAACGGGTCACATAAACCGCATCAATGTAATGCTGTTTACTGTAAACCGCATTAAGCTAATCCAATTACCGGAAAAATTTGTCATAAAACGCACTGGAGGAACGCATCTTTACGATAGATGACTACGTGCGGTTTATGACACCCTTGTCGGCACGATCCTGGGCGTTCATCTGGTGCGATCTCCGCCGTCCATGTCCCGTTGTTTTTACATATAAACCGCATCGCACCGATGCGGTTTATGACTCCCAAAAGTCCTTATAAAAACCAAACTCAGCCGTCCTCATTCACTCAATCATTGACACAAAAAAACTTCGACCATGAGTAATGCTCCGAGAAGAAAGAGGTTAGTATGGTTAATTTTAATTTTAATTTTTCATTTATTTTTATAGTAAATGTCTTTGTTTATTAGGTTTTGATATATATGTATATTTAATTAGTTATCTAATTACTTATGCTTAAAATCATAATTAACTATGACATTACTGTATAATTTCTTATTCTTTAATTATGATGTATGTTAAAATAATTTTTAGTTGCTTAAGTATGATATAAATTCGTAATTAATTAGTAAAATAATTAAGTAGGTATTATTGTGTTATTGGAGAAAATTAATATTGGTAGTTTTAGATGTTTGATTATTATTTAAATTCGTAATTAATTAATGCATAAATATCATAACTTGTTCTTAACTTAAATATTGTATAATTTAGTAAAATAATTAAGTAGGTTTTATTATGTTATAGGAAAAAAATCAATGCATAAATATCATAACTTGCTCGTTGAATTCAATATTTTTTTTTGCATTTAGTTTATCGTTTATTATTCTTTCTTGCTTAAATTTTAAAATTTTGTTTGTTTGTGCAGATAGAAACTACGTTACTCGTCTGCATCTTAATTTTACTTGAAAGAATGGCATTACCTTGTACAATTTTTGTTAATGCCGAACTATCGTACACGGAACATGGAAGTCTCTACTTCAAAGGCAATGAAGACACCAAAACCTTTTATCTTCGTGTAGCTGATGATTTCACCATCGAAATGTTAAAGTATTCTGCCACAGAGGCCATCCGTCAATTGAAGTTTGGATTTTCTGTTTCGAGGATGACATATCGGCAGTTGTCCAGCAGAGAGCCTCTACAGTTTACAGCACTTGTACTAGAAACTGATGAAGATGTTCAGGCAATGCTTTGTAACTATAAGTGTTCTTGGGACATCTCTCAGTGCATGGACATTCATATACAAATTGATGGTGATGATGACGATGACGATGACGACGGCGAGTATGAGCCTGCAGATGATGAAGATGTTACATCAGATGATGAAGTTGAACTCATTCCAGAAGAATTTCTTCACGGACCAGAAGTAGATGGCGAAACTAGTCAGCATATGCCAGATGCTTCATATTATCATCACGTGGACTGGGATGCCATCAACGCAATGCGATCAGATGTGGATCGTCGCGGTGTCCCAAACTGGAATCCTGTAGAAGAGTTCGTTGTAGGCCAAGAGTTCGACGATAAAGACAGTCTAGTAACCGCTGTCAAGGAGTATCACATTCGTAAAAATATGGATATCAGTGTTGTCAAAAGCTCAAGGAAAGCATACGTTGTCCAATGTGTTAAACATGACGAATGTCCATTTTACTTAAGGGGCGCGTTGTTGAATGGTGAGAGCGAATGGAAAATTACGAGACTCACTACCCATAGCTGTGCTCCTGCAGATGATGGACAAGATCATCGGCAGATGAACTACCATTTCATTGCTGAAGCTCTTCTTCCCCATATTAGTCGTAACCCAGGTATGAGTGTTCTAGATGTCATTGAGCAGATTCGTGGACAGTACAACAGAACAATTTCATACAGAAAAGCATGGTTGGCAAGATGTGAAGCGACCGGAAAAATCTATGGAGATTGGGTTGAGTCTTATAATCAGCTACCAAGGTTATTCATGGCCATCAAACATTTCATACCAGGTTCTGTTGTTGCTCTAAAGACAGTCAGGGCTTTCGAGGATGACACACAGGCAATCCAAGTCAAACAATTCCAACGTTGTTTCTGGTCGTTTGGTCCGTGTATTTCTGCATTCAGACACTTCAAACCAATGTTGCAGATAGATGGTACACATTTATACGGTAAGTTCAAAGGCAAGCTTCTGATAGCAGCGGCCCAAGATGGTAACAACAAAGTCATACCTATTGCGTTCGCTATTGTTGAGTCTGAAGACTTAGCTAGTTGGAAATTCTTTCTCGACAAGGTGCGACTCCATGTGATAGGTCAAAGAGCGGACGTGTCAATAATTACGGATCGTGCCCCAGCTATCATAAGTATCGTTGAATCAGATCCATATTGGAAACCCCCCATGGCTCATCACTACTACTGCATCCGACACGTTGCATCGAACTTCCAGACAAGGTTTCACAACAAAAAAATGAAGAAGTATCTTATTAACACAGGTATGAACTTGTATACATTGTGATGCTTCATTATCAAACTTGTCCATAACATCTGTTATTAATGATATATCTTGTTGTTTTAGCTTATGAGTTTAGGAGGCATCACGTTCAAAGAAGGTACAATCATCTCCTATCTCAGGTCCCTGGTATTGAACGATTCTTCCATGATCTTCCATTTGATAAGTGGTCAAGAGCATATGACGACGGCAGGAGATGGGGCCACATGACTACAAATTTGGTCGAGTGCATCAACGGTGTACTGAAAAGTGTTCGTCTACTGCCTATTAGTGCTATTGTCAATAGCACATTGCACAAGCTCGTCACATATTTCAATGATAATCTTGCTACATACAACGGTCAACGCATCGCTGGAGCGTCATTGTACACAGACTACGGCACAACCAAGATTGAGGAAAATCGAAGACTATCAAATAGTCACAATGTTAGGGTTTTTGATGAAGTACAACAAATATACGAGGTTGAGGATTTTGGATCTGTGGCTTTGAGAAGAAACAAGGGAAATTACAAAGTCGATTTCAGCGACATGACTTGTGAATGTGGTGAGTGGCAAGCATTCAAATACCCATGTTCTCATGTCATGGCTGTATGTTGCAGAACAGGGTTACTGTGGGACAATTACGTGCATCGTGTTTATAGGCTTGAGACAATGATTGAAGCTTATGGTGGTCAACCTTTTCGTCCACTTGGCAACGAGCACAACTGGCCACCGTATACAGATTCAAAAGTAGTTCCACATCCAGATGCGATACGAACTATACGGGGGCGACCAAGGTATTCACGCATTCGGAATGAAATGGACGAAAACAATGACACAACTACAGAACGCAGACGCTGCCGTCATTGTCTACAACCGGGGCACACCAGGAGAAACTGTCCGAACCGTGGTTACAACTAGTTGAAAATGAATCTTCTTGTTTCTTAAGCAAGTAACTTAGTTTTTTTCAATACGTGCTAGCTCTTTGAGCAAAGTCTACACGTTATCGATGCATGCTTTTGTTTTGTCCTAATAATAGGAAGTGTTTGTTTGAAACTTCTGTACGAATGTACTGCTGGTTTGAACCTAAATTTAAGAAGACACATGTTATGTGTGTTACCATTATATAAAAACAACACGCGTTCGTGAGGACCTTTTATTCATACTTTTTTTTGGGTGCTTGCTTAAGGCACAACCTGACTAGCAGAAGCAACATAATACATAATACTATAAAGATAAACATATAGCGAACAATCACTTACTTTTATTCTATCCTTCATCACAATCACACATAAGGCGAACAATCGTCTTGTTTTTTATTCATCCGTCACGATTAATCGTCAACCTCTGGTTCATACTCCACAAGAAGTTCAACCTTACCCATGTATCGGTGGTTCCTCATGTAGTTGTCGAGCATGATACGATAGTCTTCCTCATTCGCAATAACCATCTGACTCCAAGAGGGTGTTGGGTTAGTAGGAAAACCATTCTTCGGTATACAATGAGTGTGGCGGTGAACCTTTGTTGACCACAATCTAAGCAACATTGAACCAGATACTTGAATTCGTTGAAGTTGAGGAAAGGCGATATGGTTAGGGGCGTGTGTTGAGTGCTCAGTAGGTTCAAAGTTGAAACCATCATCATCCACGCACGGGATGTAATGCAGATATAACTCGCAAGAATAAACATTTCTCCAGCGTAGGGCAATATTGCAGTGTGGTTTGTGTTGAAAAAGTGAACCATATTGAGATATTTATAGATGAAAACCATTTCGTTTTGGACTGGGGAAGGTCAGGAAATACAACAGATGCTTTAGAATATGGTACAAATGCTTAATACTATGCCTAGATACGTATTATATTCGTATATGATAAGGATTATATTCCTAGATATGGTACAGATGCTTAAAAATTTAAATGATATGACGAAGAATAAGATACCATGAACAACTTAAACGCATTGTCTGTTGTAATGACAAGATGTAGGTAGTTATCTTTGTAAGTGAAAGTAACACGCTTGTTGCATTTATATGCATATGGTAATGGAGTATATATACGGTGAGAATAAAATTGAAATCCATTGTTGGACGGGGAAATCTTATCCGATTAATCCTGTCTGCAATAACATAAGCATCTAATGCTTCAACAAGTGGTAAAGATATGGACGAGGGGGAATGGGAATATGAATCTATTGTACGTGGATCAGCGCATCACCACATACTCTTGTAGAAATAAAATATAATCCATCGGATTCAAATTGTTGTTACACAATTACGTGCAACTAATTGTTCCCTGACCTCTGTCTGTCAAGTTGTTGTGCTATTATGTTACGCCGCATCTCGTACATTGACTCTTGTACCTGGAAATCATCGTCGTCGGGTTCAATGGGATCGTAGATAACTAGTAGTGGAATATGTGCCATGAAATCATTGTACCATGTAGTTTTCCATCATTCGTTGAACAGATGCATCATTGCGTACGTGTATAAAATTCCACTCGTAGTCGCCCTCCAAGCCCAGATACACCATTGTTGCTATCTGTATTCTGCCTAGGGTTGACTGCAGAGCGCGGATGACTCGTCGATGTAGATCACGTAGATTATTAGGATACGGCATATTTACTTCTATGCGTCTGTGCCCCATCCTTCGATCAAACTGCGCACCATGACGACCGAAAGTAGCTGCATAGTTAACGTGCAAACAGAAAGGAAACTCCATTTGATTCCTGTTCGACAGTTTGTGGTAAGATATGATCAATTCACTACCGAACTACAAAGATTTTGTATAACGTTGTGTGGGATGAATGGGGTGGTAACCAAAACCCTGTTTTATAATGCTAGAGTAATGGTTACTATAATGGATAGTTGAAAGGATACTTAAATGGCTAGTTAAACAGCTAACTCAACGGCTAGTTCAACGGCTAAACGGAGGGTTTAACTCAACGGCTAGTTCAACGGATACTTAAACGGCTAGTTAAACGGCTAACTCAACGGCTAGTTCAACGGCTAGTTAAAAGGTTAACTCAACGACTAGTTGAACGTCTACTTAGACTGCATATTAAAAAACTGCACTACGGTGTGCTACTTTGCGCTTACAGTTAGGACGATCAAACGATTCACGTTGTGTTCCAAATTTTGTATGAATGTAGTACTACCTACACACTTCATTGTGGCAAAAAATGGTGGCCAACGGACAGCTGCTACGTATTCAAAAAAATAGTCAAAGTCCCTAACAAACGTGAAAATTGCATATTAAAAAACTGCACTACGGTGCTACTTTGCGCTTACAGTTAGGACGATCAAACGATTCACGTTGTGTTCCAAATTTTGTATGAATGTAGTACTACCTACACACTTCATTGTGGCAAAAAATGGTGGCCAACGGACAGCTGCTACGTATTCAAAAAAATAGTCAAAGTCCCTAACAAACGTGAAAATTGCATATAAAAACTGCACTACGGTGCTACTTTGCGCTTACAGTTAGGACGATCAAACGATTCACGTTCTGTTCCAAATTTTGTATGAATGTAGTACTACCTACACACTTCATTGTGGCAAAAAATGGTGGCCAACGGACAGCTGCTACGTATTCAAAAAAATAGTCAAAGTCCCGAACAAACGTGAAAATTGCATATTAAAAAACTGCACTACGGTGCTACTTTGCGCTTACAGTTAGGACGATCAAACGATTCACGTTCTGTTCCAAATTTTGTATGAATGTAGTACTACCTACACACTTCATTGTGGCAAAAAATGGTGGCCAACGGACAGCTGCTACGTATTCAAAAAAATTGTCAAAGTCCCTAACAAACGTGAAAATTGCATATTAAAAAACTGCACTACGGTGCTACTTTGCGCTTACAGTTAGGACGATCAAACGATTCACGTTCTGTTCCAAATTTTGTATGAATGTAGTACTACCTACACACTTCATTGTGGCAAAAAATGGTGGCCAACGGACAGCTGCTACGTATTCAAAAAAATAGTCAAAGTCCCTTACAAACGTGAAAACTGCATATTAAAAAAATGCACTACGTAACATGGAAGATTAATAACAAGACATAGCAATATTCGTTACATAACATCTGAATAAAAATTCCAATATCCATAACAAGCATGAAACGAGTATGTAGGTAACACTACATACACACCAAATTTGGCGCACAACGTGAATCGTTTGCTAGTCCAAACTGTAAGCGCAAAGTAGCACCGTAGTGCAGTTTTTAAATATGCAGTTTTTTCCCGGTTGGCTACTTTAGCCATTCATTCGATTTGGTTGCTGCTGTCCGTTGGCCACTATTTTGGACACAATGTTGTGTGTATGTAACACTACATACACACCCAATTTGGCGCACAACGTGAATCGTTTGCTAGTCCAAACTGTAAGCGCAAAGTAGCACCGTATTGCAGTTTTTAAATATGCAGTTTTTTCCCGGTTGGCTACTTTAGCCATTCATTCGATTAGGTTGCTGCTGTCCGTTGGCCACCATTTTTGGACACAATCTTGTGTGTATGTAACAATACGTACACACCAAATTTGGCGCACAACGTGAATCGTTTGCTAGTCCAAACTATAAGCGCAAAGTAGCACCGTAGTGCAGTTTTTAAATATGCAGTTTTTTCCCGGTTGGCTGCTTTAGCCATTCATTCGATTAGGTTGCTGCTGTCCGTTGGCCACCATATTTGGACACAATGTTGTGTGTATGTAACACTACGTACACACCAAATTTGGCGCACAACGTGAATCGTTTGCTAGTCCAAACTGTAAGCGCAAAGTAGCACCGTAGTGCAGTTTTTAAATATGTAGTTTTTTCCCGGTTGGCTACTTTAGCCATTCATTCGATTAGGTTGCTGCTGTCCGTTGGCCACCATTTTTGGACACAATGTTGTGTGTATGTAACACTACGTACACACCAAATTTGGCGCACAACGTGAATCGTTTGCTAGTCCAAACTGTAAGCGCAAAGTAGCACCGTATTGCAGTTTTTAAATATGCAGTTTTTTCCCGGTTGGCTACTTTAGCCATTCATTCGATTTGGTTGCTGCTGTCTGTTGGCCACCATTTTTGGACACAATGTTGTGTGTATGTAACACTACGTACACACCAAATTTGGCGCACAACGTGAATCGTTTGCTAGTCCAAACTGTAAGCGCAAAGTAGCACCGTATTGCAGTTTTTAAATATGCAGTTTTTTCCCGGTTGGCTACTTTAGCCATTCATTCGATTTGGTTGCTGCTGTCCGTTGGCCACCATTTTTGGACACAATGTTGTGTACATGTAACACTACATACACACCAAATTTGGCGCACAACGTGAATCGTTTGCTAGTCCAAACTGTAAGCGCAAAGTAGCACCGTAGTGCAGTTTTTAAATATGCAGTTTTTCCCATTTGGCTACTTTAGCCATTCATTCGATTAGGTTGCTGCTGTCCGTTGGCCACCATTTTTGGACACAATGTTGTGTGTATATAACACTACGTACACACCAAATTTGGCGCACAACGTGAATCGTTTGCTAGTCCAAACTGTAAGCGCAAAGTAGCACCGTAGTGCAGTTTTTAAATATGCAGTTTTTTCCCGGTTGGCTACTTTAGCCATTCATTCGATTAGGTTTTGCTGTCCGTTGGCCACCATTTTGGACACAATGTTGTGTGTATGTAACACTACGTACACACCAAATTTGGCGCACAACATGAATCGTTTGCTAGTCCAAACTGTAAGCGCAAAGTAGCACCGTAGTGCAGTTTTTAAATATGCAGTTTTTTCCCGGTTGGCTACTTTAGCCATTCATTCGATTAGGTTGTTGTTGTCTGTTGAACTAGCCGTTGGACTAGCCGTTGGACTATCCGTTGATGTACCTGTTACGCATTCATGTAGCCGTTTACCTAGCCGTTGAGTTAGCCGTTTAACTAGCCGTTGCACTATCCGTTTTAGTAACCGTTATCCAGTATTATAAAACAGAGTAATGGTTTCAAACCCAAGCATACCTCACAACATTATATCAAAGCTTTGTATATCCGTAGTGAATTTTTCATATCTTACAACACACTCTTCTACAAAAATCAAATGGAGTTTCCTTTCAGTTTGCACGTTAATTATGTCGCTACTTTCGGCTGTCATGGGAGCGCAGTTTGATCGAAGGATGGGGCATAGACGAATAGAAATAAATATGCCGTATCCTAATAATCTTCAGGATCTACATCGACGAGTACTCCGTGCTCTGCGGCCTATCCTTGGCAGAATAAACATATAGCAACAATGGTTTATTTGGGGTTGGAGGGCGACTACGAGTGGAATTTTACACACGTACGCAATGATGCATCTGTTCAGCGAATGATGGAAAACTACATGGAGTACAATGATTTCATGGAACATATTCCACTACTAGTTATCTACGATCCTATTGAACCAGACGATGATGATTTCCAGATGCAGGAGTCAATATACGAGATGCGACGTAACGTAATAGCACAACAACTTGACAGGCAAAGGTCGGGGAACAATTAGGTTTTACGTAACTGTGTAACAACAATCTGAATCGGGTGGGTAGATTTTATTTTTCTATAAGAGTATGTGGTGATGCGCTGCTCCACTAAAAACGTTTAATATTCAAACGTTGAAGCATTAGATGCAGATGATGGCAGACAGGATTTTATCCATATTCAAACGTTGTTTATATTCGCCACCTGCCCATCCAAGTTATACTAACCACCACAACTTCGCCATCATCACTCCAAGTGATGTTGTTTACCTGGTAGACATTACAGTAGTGGTTGACAAGAACTCCTTCCATAGAGCAAGTCAGATGAAGGTTAGTAGCCTTACTAATTACCACAACTTCTACACCTTTTATGAGCATGATGTCATTGACCAAGTACACATTAAGAAAGTGTTTAAGGATAATATCATCTCCTCGGTACAAAGCCATCCACATTTTCGTCGAAGACATCACTCTGATTTATGGTTCACCAGTTGAGGAGCTGTGAGGAAATGTAATATGAATTGAATATCGTGGAACAGTCGAGGAAATGAGAGGTGACGACATTAGTACACCGTGTAGCGCTTTTATAATTGAAATTTTAATGCTACATTGCAATAGAATACAATTCCTTATCTTGGAATATTGTCTTTGCCAAAAAAATGAAGCTTTAATTATTCCTTGCATGTGGACTATCGTGTGGAATACCAACTGCGGTTTTACAAAGCAATCTTTATTCTCAATGCATAAATACTCACTTATCTTATGGATATAAATACAACAAGCGTTCTACTTTCAACTACACGAATAACTACATACAACCATTGTTAGTACTATATTTCATAAGTAATCCATATCTCTTGCTGCACTTCATCGACGCATTTCATCAATGGAGATCCCTTGCACTATCTTGCTTGACATTGAGCCAATCACCAACGATTCAGGTTTGTATTTTGCCAGAACATATTCCACTGAACATTTCGATTTGGATATCGAAATGGATATTACGTACGCCGAGTTTGCAAATGTTGTAGAGACTAGGTTGAAAGAGCGTTACGGTTACCATTGTGTGGTTGAATCGATACTTCATCGATTACTGCTGTGCGCCCAGCCACGCCCTGTATGGGGGCCATTGCAAATAAACCGAGATGTTGACGTTGGAACAATGATTGAACGGTTTGTTTATAATCAACAATTTTACACTCGATTAGAATTCTATGTGGTATATGCATTTAGGGAAGTTACCCCACAACCACGTGATAATTTTGCGAGCCTATCCTTGGCACAAGAGTATAATGAAGATTACAGTACAGATGACAGCGAAAGCGATGGTTAATATGTAGGTGGATGATACATATCTCGTCCATTGTAAGGTATCAACAGAAGTGATATGTGGCTACTCCTATGATAGACGTTCTTGTATACAACAAGCACGTACAAGAAGATGATTAAGTACTACTGTGTAGGTATGTAATAAAACAATGATGGATGTCATTGAATCGATCTATGTATTTGGACTATTTCCTTTGCCAATAGAATGGTGTATCAACTCAATCTTTAGTCCTTGCATAATTAACAAATACAAGTTAAAGACAATTCATTACAACAGACAATGGATAAATTACATTTTTTTGGTGTGCTTGCTAAAGGCACGACCTGTCTGAGCAGGAGCATAATTGGCTAATGCAATAACATACAATTACACTGGGGAATTAACTGTAACTTGCATTCGGGCATCTTGTCCTAACATGACCGCGTTGCCGACATAGCCCACAATGTCTTGTTTCACGCTCATAATTCTCATCCATCTCGTTATGAATGCGGGAGAATGTTGGCCGGCCTCTGACATTACGCATCATAGCTGGATCTGGAATAATTGCAAGCCCACCATATGTAGGCCACTTCCCTTCATTTCCTAGTGGCACAAACTTGTTCTCGCTATAAGCCGTTATCATCGTTTCAAGTCTGTAAACTTGATGAACATAATTCCTCCAATCTAGGGTGCAAGTAGAGCACACGGCCATGACATGTGAGCATGGATACTTAAACGCCTTCCATTCACCACATTCACACTCCCTTGAGTTGATTTGGACAGTAAACTTACCTTTGTCTCGTCGTAGGTTTGCATCCCCATTATCAACCACCTCAAACACCAAATCCATAGCATCAATAACAACCACACGGTGGTAGTTGGCAAGGGTTTGATTTTCAGCTACTTTGTCTAAGAGGTGCTTGGTAAAAGATAACCCACTATTCCTTTGTGCATTATAGGTTTCTAGGTTATCTCGAAAGTAGTCAATTAACTTATACAAAGTGCTTTCAACAATAGCCGTTACCGGTAGGAGACGGACCCTCTTCAGCACACCATTCATGCACTCACCAGGTTAGTTGTCATATGACCCCACCTCTTTCCATCATCATGCGCACGTGACCATTTCTCGGGGGGTAGCTCATTGAAAAAAGGAGCAATTGATGGGTGAAGAGCAAGTAAGTGATTTAATCTTTCTTGAACTTTATCCCTTCTAAAATAGTAACCTGCACAAGTAATAACTTCAGATTAGATACCTACCCAATATCATAAAAGACGACTACATACAACTCTCTAGTTGTTACCTGTGTTGATGAGGTACTTTTTCCACTCCTTGTTTCCAAATCTTGTCTGAAAGTTTGAAGCAATATGACGCATACACAAGAAATGTTGGGCATAAGGTGGAAGTCAGTACTGTTCTTCCCTCATGATCGACATTATAGCTCCAGCCCGATCCGTAATCACTGCCACATCATTCCTAGCTCCAATGACTACGGTACGAACACGGTCAAGAAAATATTTCCAGTCATCCCTTGACTCGCTAGCAACGATACCAAAGGCCATTGGTATTATCTTGTTGTTACCATCTTGGGCAACAGCAACCAATAGTTTACCTTTGTACTTACCGTACAGGTGAGTAGCATCTATTTGTAGTAGAGGCTTCATATACTTGAAGGCATTAATGCAAGGCCCAAATGCCAAGAAACATCGCTTAAACCGCCTAACTTGAGTAGTCTGGTTCATCTTGAAACACAACAGTCGAATCTAGGTCGATATACGAATTAGGTATAAAATGTTTGATACTAATGAGATACCTGGGTAATTCAGTAAATGACTGTTCCCAATCACCGTAGACCCTCTTATCGCTTCAGCACGGCCTAACCAAGCTTTCTTGTAGCTGATCTTCCTTTTATATTCTGAACGGATAAGTTGAATCACGGTCTTCACTTGTAGTGTGGGTTCTCCTTGACCCTTGGTGAAATACCCAAATTATTAAAGCATGATTAAATATTTAATCATATTAATTAAGGCCTAAACATGCCTTAAAAGTCAACTGAGAACAACAGTGGTCAACATAAAACAAGATGTTGCACCCTTTGACTGTTAAGGGTAAATAAATAGCCAAATAAACTTCTTAGGACCTAAAATTTGTCCTAAGCATATTAACATACTACTAAACATATTATAACCGTTGGACAACACTCCAACACAAAGAAAAAGCATTTACATGCTTCAAGGTCAAAAAGGGCAAAAGGTGCTCTAGGAAAACCTTAAAAATCAAAGGACCTCTAAATGATATAAAATTGAATTACATGATCAAATATCATGTAAGGAACACAACAAAATCGTTGTCAAAGAAAACCAAGCCCAGAAACACCTTGCGACACAAAATGTGCACTAAAACTTAAAGCACGTTTTTGTGTAATCGCCTTCTAAATTGGTTTTAAATGGGCTAAAAGGTTATAAATACCTTTAAATATAATAAAATACCATATTATATGATATTAGGAATTTAATTCCAGAAATTTACAGATTTTTACAAATTTAATATTAAAATATTAATAAAACCCTAAAGTGGGGCCACATGAGTCAATATTGACCAAGCATGGTCAATGGTCAATTAATTGACCCATTTGGACCAAGGAGGCCGGCTGCAATAAGTGAGGAGGAGACAGCATACAATGATTTGGAGACAAATCATTACCTAATGTTCAATTTGCAATAGTAACTTTACTTTTTCAAATTAATCAAGCTTTCCACCTTCTCCTTCTTCCTTGTCCGATCCTCTCCTTCCCAGCCGAGCTCCTCCCTTCCTTTGAAGCTCTCAAGGTCTGTTCTTGAGCATGGAAGGCAAGCCTAGCTCCTAAGCTCCTAATGTAAGTGTTTTAATGTCATTTTTAGCTCTTTTTCTTCATCTTCTCACCACCAACACCTAGATTTCGTGGCTCATCAATTCCTATGGCTTATTCTCAGTGTTCTAAGGTTAGAACAAGAGCTAAACTCGGTTGAGACCAGTAGAGGGACCAAGGTTGTTCAAATCTACATTTTAAGGTAAAAATGTGCTTTAAGCTCATAACTTTTGATTCCCTTCGAGTTTGGCTGTGAAACTTTGGTCATAGCCTCATCTTCTTCTCCTTTTCATGTGGAATCTGTTGGTTAGCCATTTGGAGCAAGGATGGCCGAGATCCAAAGGAAATACCCTCTTTTAAGGCATTTTTCCAAGGTAAAACCTAACAACAAGGTAGCATTTCGAGATCTAAATTTCCTATGTCAATATGGTGGATCTAACACTTGTGTGGTGTGTTTGGTTCAGGTCGAAACCACTTAGAACTTCCCTTGCATTTTAAGGTGATTTTTGCCTTAAATCTTACATTAAATTACTCCTTATGGTTAGATCTTTCTTGGAGACTAACTAGGCCTTGTTTGCTGTTTGAAACATGCAAGAGAAGCTTTGGAAATTTTATCTAAGGCTGGCCGAATTCAAACAAGGAATTATTCAAGCTAAATCAAGGTATAAATCACTTAAACATTAACCTTGCTAAGTTAAAATGTTCTAAGATATTTTATATTAATTGCCGTGAGAGAAATGGTATAATAGGTCATTTTGACCTTAAAATGTTTAAAGAAATGGCTTAGTAAATTTATCTAAGTGATTAAGTAACATAAATGTCAAATTTAAGACATTATGTGGAAGTTTGGTAATTAAATGGAAAGTGTGTGGTGAGGCCGAGAGAATTATAAGTGTTTTTGGGACATTTATGTGTAATTTATTTTGCAAGCCAATGTTTGTAATAAGGCCATGTATTTTAGGCCATTTTATTTATGCATTTACAAGCTTTTAATTAAGTTTAAGTAGTATAAATGCATTACCGAAAATAAATGGGGTATTAGGTGTAATTAAATTAAATTTGGGGGCTTTAGAATAATAAGGCCGAAAATGAGAGGTAAAATGGAGTTAAAATAAAGTTTATAAGATTTTGTAAAGTTTTGGGGTTAAATGGTGATTTCTAGAAAGTATGGGTACTAAACCGTAATTATAAGGAATTGTTGGTCAAGGAAATATTAAGGTGGTCAACCTTGACCATAGGCTAGGTTTTGACCAAAATAAATAAGTTAGATAACTTATTTAAGGTTTTATAATAAGTTATGTATTTAATGGTAATATTTTATAACATATGTGGTAAATATGTTATTACCAAAATAAAGGGTGTACAATGGTATTTTAAACACCCATGGGCTATTAGGAATTTTTAGGAATTATTTGGTGGATTTTGGAATTAAAATGAACTATATAGTATAATATATAGTTATTATGTCATTATGACACTTTGGAGAAATATAGATGGTGGAATGGTAAAATACCAAGAGTATATGGGTTAATAAGGATATTTATAACCCTTGGTAAAATTGGAGATTTTTAGAATTATATAAGAGTATTTATTGAGATATATGTATAATATATAGTTTTAATGATATTATCAAACTATATGTTAAAAATTGGGCCTAATGACAATATAAAATGTATATTGAGGTCTGTTCGGAATTTACAAAAAATAACCATAGGTTATACTCTTTTATAAGTTAGAAATGTTATATTAAATGGGATATATAACATGGTAAAAGAAAGGGGTGATTTTGTAAATAAAGGAAATTATGGTTTAAGGAAAAGTATAAGGTTTAATATGTGCCTATGAGGCAATACACAATAGTTTTGTATAAAAAACTATAGATTATAAGTTAAAGGAAATAAAAATATCATAGCAAATGATATTAGTATTTTGGTATAACATTACATAATGTTATGTGGTCAAAAAGGGAATTTAAATAAATTCAAGGGCTATACCGAAAATATAAAGGTTGGAAAATGAATTTTAGACTAAGGTCTATAATGTTATAACAATTATTTGGTATTAAGGTGGTTTAATGAAATTAATACAAATAAGGTATTCACATTAAATGGTGTGACAAACTATAAGTGAATGGGATTTATAAACTAAGGTATTTATGGAATAAACCTTAGGAGTGGTGTAAATGTACAACATAAAATGTTACATAATATTAGGATAACAATCTTATATAAGTTGTATAATATGATGCAACTAATGGGAATAATCATCTAATAAAAGATGATGAAATGTAACACAAAATATAAGAGTTTATAAAACTCATGAGAATTACCTACGTGGTAAAAATATATACATACACAAGAATAATGTATATAAGGTGGATAAATATTTTTGGTTGAACACCTTATGAGTTAATGGTGGTGGTTATTAAAAAAAATATAGTTACGAACTATAAGTCATGAGTTTTGGAAGCAAATATTATTTGCTAAAGATAAAGGGATTATACAACATGTCGAATTATGAAGGATGGTGGGAAAATAAAACAATATGAAAGAGAATACAATAAAATAAATGATACAATAAGAAAAAGAATATAATATAATATAATCATGCATGCATACATGCAACTATGGGTTACGCACCTAAACTGGAGGGTGGATAAGATTAAAAGGAAATAGTGAATTAAACTTAACAGTTGGGATAGTTTTGACGTACGCGTTTTAAGTAACAAAACCGACTGTTTTAGAGAAACCCGTAACAACAACTGTAGAAAACGGAGGTGAACTGTCGGGGTTACTTATTATTCGGATATACCGGATGTAGTTAGTCATGGAGACTGACGTATAGTTTTAATACCGTTTAGATTATACTTCTGACAAGGACGCTTGACAAGCTAGCGGACTACACGGAGCATAGGATCTTGAAGATTCATACTCCACCGTAATACAATCAGGGTGAACGGTATGTAAAGGGGTTTGCCGAGTTGACCTAAGGTTGCTCCTTGGGCTCGGATTTGGTTGATATAACTTGTGTGTTATATGTGTGGATACATGTATGTGATTGTGTGCTACTGCATTAAATTTATGCACGAGCGTCCTACGGGACTAACACTACGTCGACTATAGATCGACTTATATAAACATACATATGCGTTGTGATGACATGACGGCTACTTGGTATAATACCATGATATTAATATTAAGTATATGGTAACCTAAGTAAAACACTTAGGGACGAGTCACGACATTGTCGGTCTCTAGAGCATGGATCTCTAACATAAATATCACCTAGCTGACTTCTAGGTATGCGTGACCCATTGGGCCGCTGGTTAATAAATATTCTCCATAAGACTAAGAGCAGATCTTAAACATTATGAGAGTGATGGTATGAGATTGAGGTGAGGAATCCCGGTGGTTTACGAACCACTTGGTTGCGCATTTGTGATCACTGAGGGGTTTCCTAATTGGATTCCGCTCCAGGTTATATCCAACGAGCCCAAATAGGTTCGTGGATCAGGTGGCTACGGCCTTTTTATGGACGTCTTACGAGACATAAGTGAGTCAGGGGCCTCCGGACCTCTGGCGAAATGAGCACCTTTGTGTGTACGGGGGACTACTGTCCATGGTGAGGTTATCGGGTTGTCCTAACATGACGCCCTACTGACATTAATTAAACATGGTTGGATGGAGCCTACAAGGCTAAGGTAAATTAACTATGGGAACTGTACGCTACGGCGAATGTACATTGTACATATGGACGGGGCTTGAAAGCCAAACTAAAATAAATTGACAGTGGATGGTGAACACTACGGCGATTGTACATTGTACAAAATATTGTTGTTATTGCTCGATACGTTCGATATACAAATGTTGTTTGAGATATTCTATGAATGTTTGGTTTGGATGGATGACTAATGTTTATGAATATTTGATGGATGATTAATGTTTATGAATATTGGATGGTTGATTATGTATAATACATTTATGCTTCAGTTTTGATTATAACTGTAAAAAGGAAAAAGCATGAAACCAATCTAATAATAAGATGGTTAAAATGACAAGTGACCAATAGGGTCCAGGCCCGGCATACTCAGCGTCTATCGCTGATACTACACCATTTCAGGTTGCTGATCATTGTCGGAGCTGAAGAGCAGGAACAGGGTAGTTTGGAGATGTGTTGTATGGTAATGAAGTGGTGTATGGTCTTATGGTAAGGTTATGTATTTCAGGATTGGGTAGACGCTCACTTGTCAATGTTTATGGTCATGGACTTAGTTTGATGTATAGGAGTTTCTCGTTATCACTGCGGTTAGCAGTTTGTTTATTTTGGAAGTTGGATGTGGTATGGCTACGTTGCTCGCATGGGCGAGTAATGGCCGGTGACACCGTGTGAGTTTTGTAATTGTTATTTATTTTTCCGCTGCGAGACGTTTTATTTATTGCTACGTGAGGGATTATATCGTGATTATGGAGAGGGGTGTTACAAAAGTGGTATCAGAGCAGAGTACCGCTCTGATGACGAGAAAGTAGGTTAAGACAGTGAGCTTAGGACTTGGGAAATATTGGGGAAACATTTAGGAGGTACGAGACGATTCGTCTCAAAAGATATTGTGTCTAGAAACGCAAAATGCGTGACAGGATAGCCTTTAAGGCAACTTAATATCTATTGGTTGTGTACGGTAATTTTACCAGTATTATGTGACATACTGACTACAGACTGACATGGTGGTACTAGAGGGTGTGGTGCTGGTAGAGGAGGTAGAGGCGGTGACCCCGGCATTCCAGGAGTTGCTGAGACGGTTGCAGCCGTTCTTGCACAGCTGGGTACTCAGATAGGAGGAGCACCAGCCCACCCGCCACAGCCCAGGGAAACAAACTGGCTGAAGTCAGTTACAGAGACCCGACCACCTACATATTCAGGGGAACCAGACCCCGTAGCTTTGGAACGTTACATCGTTGAACATGAGAAGGCCTATGAAGCGTTACAGGTACCTGACGACAAGAAGGTCGCTATTGCTGCTTGCCATCTGAAGGATGCAGCCAGCACTTGGTGGAGGTTGGTCAAGGACCAGCACCTGGGTACGCCCGACTTTTCGTGGGCTGCCTTTGTTGAGTTACTAAGAGGGAAGTACTACCCGGCGCACCTCAAACAGAAGAAGCGCCATGAGTTTGAAACATTGACCCAGGGAGGTCTGACCGTGGACGAGTATTACGCTCGATTCATTGGTCTACTGGACTTCATCCCCGGTGTGGATTACTCAGAAACCGTAAAGATCGAGAAGTTCCGGGGAGGACTATTATTTCGCATCCAGATGGCGATGGGTGCTACCCTCTACACTACCATACAGGTATTAACATGAATGCCATAAATTCTTTACTTACTATAGTACCGTATAACCTTGTGAGAACTTACCAATGAGATTCCAGGAGTGTTACGACGCTGCCTCGAGGACGGAGCTAATGCTCCAGACTCGGGAAGAGGCTCTAGGGGCAAAGAAAAGGAAGAACCCTGAAGGAGAGTCTGAGGGTGGAGGAGCATCTTCAAGCGATGGCCAGAAAAAGGGAAAGTAAGGACTTAACCCAAGCTTAATACTTATCATACTAAATACCTTACGAATGCTGACCTGAAACCTTAAACAGGAAATTCTTTCCAAAGAAAGGGCAGCAGGGTCACCAGGGAAAGAAAGGGAAAGAGCCCGTCCTGCAGTTGACCGGCCCAGCTATTGATGCTAAGCCTCTGAGATCTGCACCTCCTAAGGGTGAGAACACCTACCTCTTAAATTCAAATATAATCTTAACCCATATATCAACAGATTTAACTTAAACTTAAATACTATCATCAGGCACCGGACAGCCCCAGCGCCATTTTTACTGTAAGCGTTGTGGGAAGGACCATCCAGGGGTCGACTGCGAAGGCCGCAAAGTCGAGTGTCGGTACTGCCACAAAGAGGGCCATAGGGAATTTGAATGTTGGATGAAACCAGAGAGCCGTAATTACAGGCCACCTAAGAATACTCAGAAGACCTCAGCTGGAGGATCTGGAGTACCACGAGGCGGTCAGGATGGCTAGACATCTGCTGATGCTGGAGCCCAGAAGGGCAAGGGAGTAGATAGGGCATGAGTACCCATACTCCATGAGACCGCTAGTGGAAGACTTTTACCTACTGTGTTGTGTGCTTACTTTGAATGTTAGAAGGAGCTATGTTATAAGTATGTGGGAGTGTGTCATTGACCACTCGCCTTTGTGTAAGACTTTGGGATTAGTTGTGTGTACTCAGTACCAAAAGCTTTAAACTTGACGGATATATATATGAACAGGATGTTAATGCTTACATTACCATGTAGCCTATACTCTACGACACAGAGTCAATGAGACCGGGAATTACTGAACCAGAATTTCCACCTGCATGGCGCACTTGCTATTGCAAGCGCTATGACAGTAAACCACTGAAATTTCCATCTGCCTTGCGCACTTGCTACAGCAAGTGCAGCGACAGCAACAGCAACAGTAACAGCTACTGCAAATGCAACTGCAACAACTACTACTTTTTTAACCTTTATAAAAAAAAAACTGTTGTTCAAACCTTTGCATTGAGACCTGGAGATTAGAAACCTATGCAATTTTGGAAGGACCGATAGTCCAACCACTGCAACTGGACACATTATACAGCCACTATGACTGTAAAAAAAAAAACACACACACACACACCAGTAAACGTTTCAAGTTCGAGGAAGTTTCAGACAAGGCTATTAGCCAAATACCATTAGAGTATACTTGCATTTTATGCTAATCACTACCGGTGATACTGTTTAGTCCTTATGGACAAGCATACCCTTTGTAGATGCACCACCGTCAGTGAGGATGGTAGGGAAGTGAAGAGCCAAGCTGCTCAAACTATTATGCAATCTGCAATGCATCCAATTACATGGATGAGGGGATGAATATGAACTATGGATGAGAAATGATAAAAAAAAAACAACAGGGAGAAAAAGGAAAAAATGGTGTATTCAATGAGATCAAAAAAAAAAGGAGAGAAACAAGTTTGCTAATATAGCACGGATTTTTACTTACACCGAGTTGAATAATACTAGTCTATGATACAAGTTACCACGGTTGCCACAAAGGCAACATCACTTATTACAGGATAACTGATAACATGAACTATTACAAAAAAAAAAGAAGAACAAGCAAAAAGAAAAAAAAAGAAGAAAGAAGAAGAAGAAAAAAAAAAAGTAGAAGAACAAAAAAAAAGGATATCCATCAAAAGGGAGGTGGACAACAGAATACTTCATATACAACCGTGTGACAGACATTACCAGTTACTAAACGAGACATGGGACGACCGCACTCCGTTCGGAGCATGTGGGCCTGACAGACTTATTTATAAGTTAGTCGGGTAGGTAAGTAGTAATGTATCAGTACGGTACCCCATGCAAGTAGACAGGTAGTGTTAGGAATACGGGAAGTAGTCAACTCCATTCTACGGACAGCAGCAAGAGGATTACCTCGAAGATGGACGAGAAGAGCCGCAGTTTAAAACAACGGACTAGAGGAAAAAAAAAAGGGTGTGAGAATCTTCGACAGAGAACAGTGAACAGTATACAGAGTAGACAAAGGAGCAGTTTAAGGACATGAAAAAAAAAGAAACAAGAAAACCCATTATGGACGAAAAATATGTAGAACCCTCATAAGGATCAAGCAAATACTTGCAATCCAGAGGAAATCTACCAGATGTATGGACATAAACGCGTGACTACTCGAGAAGAAAAGATAAAGCTATATGAGCAGCAGAAATCTTGCTTAAAGAACAATGGATTTGGAATGTACCACTCATAGGACAATTCGCACATCTTATCTGTTTGACTCATGAAATATTAGCTGTTGAGCGTTTACGCCTCTGCACTCTGTATGACTGAGTGTTTTGGTATTGCACTCGTGCAGTTATTAATCTTGTGGAAATGCTGAAAGATAAAGTGGATATCAACAAGAGTGTAAAAAAAAAGAACTACAACAGTGTGTTACTCCGGAGCAAAAATCACCAGGAGACATGGATGACAAACATCATCTTTCTAGACATATAGGCTGGTACGTCTTAGTATTACAAAGACAAGTGCAAAGAGCACTAAGTACTAACAATAGCCAATGTCATATTACATCTCAAACTGAATGTCAGTGAGAGAAAACACACGCATGTGTGCTAGTGATCCAAACCAGTGGATTCACAGCAAAAAAAAAAGGCAAATTGAGCCTTTGTTCATGGGTCTACACCTCATACGGAGCGAGTGGGCCCAAAAGAATGAATTGGGAGAGAGCACAAAAAGATCAGTGCCTCACCTTTTATATATTGTGGAGCCCTGAAGGGCTAGAATTATACCCGTCTTCTGATATGAGGATAATCCACGAGTTGGAGAACTCTTTGAGAGCCAAGTATCCAGCGCTCCTTGTTGAGCGGCTGTTGTATACTTGTGGGGTACGGGGGCGTAACCCTTTTTAAGGGGGGGTAGAGCCTCTTGGTTGTGCACATGTGTGCACTTATTTTTGGCTGTTTGATATGCATTGCATGCAAAAAAAAAAGAGAATTGTGTGGTGGCGGGGCATACGAGGATGTTGGTTAGTATGTGAATCATTTAGTATGCATAGCATAGAGTGAATGGTTTTCTTGGTTATGGTTGGTACGCGGGGCGTGCGTTGTTGTTTGGTTGTTTGGGTGTGATGTAACTTGAAAGTATGTATCCTATGAGATACTTGTTTGAATGATTGATGTATGTACACCATGTGTGTAGTACTTCTCTTATGTTATCTGTGATATGCATTCATATTGCTTTATAGAATGATTATATGGTATTGCCTAGATACGAAATGAATCATTAGATATGGAATGTGGAACAATGGAATGTTAAGGACATCTCAGGAAGGTTGTAGGACTTGTAGAACTGATAGGAAATGATGGTGCTGATGGATCACCTATATCCATATATGATTGAACTAACGCCACAACGTGATGGCTATGTGCTGTATAAGCGCAATATGATGTGTGTAAATGATATATCACATAGATATACCATTATGGGAACAATGGGTAGTTTATACATTTATATATACTTACCTATTTGATTAAGAGACTTCGGGACAAAGTCTTTTTAAGGGGGGTAGACTGAAATACCCCAAATTATTAAAGCATGGATTAAATATTTAATCATATTAATTAAGGCCTAAACATGCCTTAAAAGTCAACTGAGAACAACAGTGGTCAACATAAAACAAGATGTTGCACCCTTTGACTGTTAAGGGTAAATAATACCCAAATAAACTTCTTAGGACCTAAAAATTTGTCCTAAGCATATTAACATACTACTAAACATATTATAACCGTTGGACAAACACTCCAACACAAAGAAAAAGCATTTACATGCTTCAAGGTCAAAAAAGGGCCAAAAAGGTGCTCTAGGAAAACCTTAAAAATCAAAGGACCTCTAAATGATATAAAATTGAATTACATGATCAAATATCATGTAAGAAACACAACAAAACCGTTGTCAAAGAAAACCAAGCCCAGAAACACCTTGCGACACAAAATGTGCACTAAAACTCCTTAAAGCACGTTTTGTAATCGCTTCTAAATTGGTTTTAAATGGGCTAAAAGGTTATAAATACCTTTAAATTTAAATATAATAAATACCATATATATGATATTAGGAATTTAATTCCAGAAATTTACAGATTTTTACAAATTTAATATTAAAAATTAATTAAAAACCCTAAAGTGGGGCCCACATGAGTCATATTGACCAAGCATGGTCAATGGTCAATTAATTGACCCATTTGGACCAAGGAGGCCGGCTGTGCAATAAGTGAGGAGACAGCATACAATGATTTTGGAGAACAAACATTACCTAATGTCAATTTGCAATAGTAACGTTACTTTTTTCAAATTAATCAAGCTTTCCCACCTTCTCCTTCCTTCCTTGTCCGATCTCTCCTTCCCAGCCAAGCTCCTCCCTTCCTTTGAAGCTCCAAGGTCTGTTCTTGAGCATGGAAGGCCAGCCTACTCTAAGCGCCTATGTAAGTGTTTTAATGTCATTTTAGCTCTTTTTCTTCATCTTCTCACCACCAACACCTAGATTCGTGGATCATCAATTCCTATGGCTTATTCTCAGTGTTCTAAGGTTAGAACAAGAGCTAAATCGTTGATGAAGACCAGTAGAGGGACCAAGGTTGTTCAAATCTACATTTTTAAGGTAAAAATGTGCTTTAAGCTCATAACTTTTGATTCCCTTCGAGTTTGGCTGTGAAAACTTTGGTCATAGCCTCATCTTCTTCTCCTTTTCATGTGGAATCTGTTGGTAGCCGTTTTGGAGCAAGGATGGCCGAGATCAAAGGAAATACCCTCTTTTAAGGCATTTTTCAAGGTAAAACCTACAACAAGGTAGCTTTCGAGATCTAATATTTCCTATGTCAGTATGGGGGATAATCTACACCTTGTGGTGTGTTTGGTTCAGGTCGAAACCACTAGAACTTCCCTTGCATTATTAAGGTGATTTTGGCTTAAATCTTACATTAAATTACTCCTTATGGTTAGATCTTCTTGGAGACTAACTAGGCCTTGTTCTGCTGTTTGAAACATGCAAGAGAAGCTTTGGAAATTTTATTAAGGTGGCCGAATTCAAATCAAGGAATTATTCAAGCTAAATCAAGGTATAAATCACTTAAACATTAACCTTGCTAAGTTAAAATGTTCTAAGATATTTCTATATTAATTGCCGTGAGAGAACATGGTAATAAGGTCATTTTTGACCTTAAAATGTTTAAAGAAATGGCTTAGTAAATTTATCTAAGTGATTAAGTAACATAAATGTCAAATTTAAGACATTATGTGGAAGTTTGGTAATTAATGGAAAGTGTATGGTGAGGCCGAGAATTATAAGTGTTTTTGGGACATTTATGTGTAATTTATTTTGCAAGCCAATGTTTGTAATAAGGCCATGTATTTTAGGCCATTTTATTTATGCATTTACAAGCTTTTAATTAAGTTTAAGTAGTATAAATGCATTACCGAAAATAAATGGGGTATTAGGTGTAATTAAATTAAATTTGGGGGCTTTAGAATAATAAGGCCGAAAATGAGAGGTAAAATGGAGTTAAAATAAAGTTTATAAGATTTTGTAAAGTTTTGGGGTTAAATGGTGATTTCTAGAAAGTATGGGTACTAAACCGTAATTATAAGGAATTGTTGGTCAAGGAAATATTAAGGTGGTCAACCTTGACCATAGGCTAGGTTTTGACCAAATAAATAAGTTAGATAACTTATTTAAGGTTTTATAATAAGTTATGTATTTAACGGTAATATTTTTATAACATATGTGGTAAATATGTTATTACCGAAAATTAAGGGTGTACAATGGTATTTTAAACACCCATGGGCTATTAGGAATTTATTTGGTGGATTTTGGAATTAAAATAAACTATATATGAATAATATATAGTTAATATGTCATTATGACACTTTGGAGAAAAATAGATGGTGGAATGGTAAATATAAAAGTATATGGGTTAATAAGGATATTTATAACCCTTTGGTGGAATTTGGTGATTTTTAGAATTATATAAGAGTATTTGTTGAGATATATGTATAATATATAGTTTTAATGATATTATCAAACTATATGTTATAAATTGGGCCTAATGACAATATAAAATGTATATTGAGGTCTGTTCGGAATTTACAAAAAATAACCATAGGTTATGCTCTTTTATAAGTTAGAAATGTTATATTAAATGGGATATATAACATGGTAAAAGAAAGGGGTGATTTTGTAAATAAAGGAAATTATGGTTTAAGGAAAAGTATAAGGTTTAATATGTGCCTATGAGGCAATACACAATAGTCTTGTATAAAAACTATAGATTATAAGTTAAAGGAAATAAAAATATCATAGCAAATGATATTAGTATTTTGGTATAACATTACATAATGTTATGTGGTCAAAAGGGAATTTAAATAAATTCAAGGGCTATACCGAAAATATAAAGGTTGGAAAATGAATTTTAGACTAAGGTCTATAATGTTATAAATGTTATAACAATTATTTGGTATTAAGGTGGTTTAATGAAATTAATACAAATAAGGTATTCACATTAAATGGTGTGACAAACTATAAGTGAATGGGATTTATAAACTAAGGTATTTATGGAATAAACCTTAGGAGTTGTAAATGTACAACATAAAATGTTACATAATATTAGGATAACAATCTTAATATAAGTTGTATAATATGATGCAACTAATGGGAATAATCATCTAATAAAAGATGATGAAATGTAACACAAAATATAAGAGTTTATGAAACTCATGAGAATTACCTACGTGGTAAAAATATATACATACACAAGAATAATGTATATAAGGTGGATAAATATATTTTGGTTGAACACCTTATGAGTTAATGGTGGTGGTTATTTAAAAAAAAAAATATAGTTACGAACTATAAGTCATGAGTTTTGGAAGCAAATATTATTTGCTAAAGATAAAGGGATTATACAACATGTCGAATTATGAAGGATGGTGGGAAAATAAAACAATATGAAAGAGAATACAATAAAATAAATGATACAATAAGAAAAAGAATATAATATAATATAATCATGCATGCATACATGCAACTATGGGTTACGCACCTAAACTGGAGGGTGGATAAGATTAAAAAGGAAATAGTGAATTAAACTTAACAGTTGGGATAGTTTTGACGTACGCGTTTTAAGTAACAAAACCGACTGTTTTAGAGAAACCCGTAACACAACTGTAGAAAACAGAGGTGAACTGTCGGGGTTACTTATTATTCGGATATACCGGATGTAGTTAGTCATGGAGACTGACGTATAGTTTTAATACCGTTTAGATTATACTTCTGACAAGGACGCTTGACAAGCTAGCGGACTACACGGAGCATAGGATCTTGAAGATTCATACTCCACCGTAATACAATCAGGGTGAACGGTATGTAAAGGGGTTTGCCGAGTTGACCTAAGGTTGCTCCTTGGGCTCGGATTTGGTTGATATAACTTGTGTGTTATATGTGTGGATACATGTATGTGATTGGTGCTACTGCATTACTATTTATGCACGAGCGTCCTACGGGACTAACACTACGTCGACTATAGATCGACTTATATAAACATACATATGCGTTGTGATGACATGACGGCTACTTGGTATAATACCATGATATTAATATTAAGTATATGGTAACCTAAGTAAAACACTTAGGGACGAGTCACGACATTGTCGGTCTCTAGAGCATGGATCTCTAACATAAATATCACCTAGCTGACTTCTAGGTATGCGTGACCCATTGGGCCGCTGGTTAATAAATATTCTCCATAAGACTAAGAGCAGATCTTAAACATTATGAGAGTGATGGTATGAGATTGAGGTGAGGAATCCCGGTGGTTTACGAACCACTTGGTTGCGCATTTGTGATCACTGAGGGGTTTCCTAATTGGATTCCGCTCCAGGTTATATCCAACGAGCCCAAATAGGTTCGTGGATCAGGTGGCTACGGCCTTTTTATGGACGTCTTACGAGACATAAGTGAGTCAGGGGCCTCCGGACCTCTGGCGAAATGAGCACCTTTGTGTGTACGGGGGACTACTGTCCATGGTGAGGTTATCGGGTTGTCCTAACATGACGCCCTACTGACATTAATTAAACATGGTTGGATGGAGCCTACAAGGCTAAGGTAAATTAACTATGGGAACTGTACGCTACGGCGAATGTACATTGTACATATGGACGGGGCTTGAAAGCCAAACTAAAATAAATTGACAGTGGATGGTGAACACTACGGCGATTGTACATTGTACAAAATATTGTTGTTATTGCTCGATACGTTCGATATACAAATGTTGTTTGAGATATTCTATGAATGTTTGGTTTGGATGGATGACTAATGTTTATGAATATTTGGATGGATGATTAATGTTTATGAATATTTGGATGGTTGATTATGTATATTATACATTTATGCTTCAGTTTTGATTATAACTGTAAAAGGAAAAAGCATGAAACCAATCTAATAATAAGATGGTTAAAATGACAAGTGACCAATAGGGTCCAGGCCCGGCATACTCAGCGTCTATCGCTGATACTACACCATTTCAAGGTTGTTGATCATTGTCGGAGCTGAAGAGCAGGAACAGGGTAGTTGGAGATGTTG
>CM041778.1:79525861-79654275 GCA_023374045.1 Limonium bicolor | reverse complement strand
CATCAGGCTTCCAGAAACTGATGAAGCTCTTCTTCAAGAGAGTGCAGCCGGTACTATATCACTTACTCTAGCAAGATATGAATCTGAATTTCTTCATGAATCTTTTTTTTTTTTTGCATATAGGAATGTTTGCATAAGAATGTTAAGGAAGAAAGCTAGTCCATTGATGATGTGAAAACCTTTATATGTTCAACAAGGAGCGCTAGCATTATGAGATGGTCGCTGCTTAAAGCTAGGCTTGTTTTAAATTCAGCATTTTAATGGCCAGTATAATATTTTTTTCGCCCAATCAACAGTGAAGATCCCACAAGGTTGTTCTTTAGATTACCCTAAGGTGTACCCTTTGTTTTTTTATACTCCCATACTCTTGCAGAAGAGGAAGCTGATGATTTTCAACCAAGCGGTAATACTTGGTGGTCGCATGTGGTCATCAATTAATCTTGGAAGAAAAGACTAGACAGGAGTATAGAAACAGCTTTAGCTTCTTTTCTTTTGCTGAGAGCCATAATTTTCATTGACATTTTTTGTGGCGAGAGTTTATCCATCTAAGGATTCCTTGTACTCAACAGCTTGCTGTAATGTTCTGGGCTTCTGCTTTGTCTGCTGTTCAAACACATTTCCAGTTTGCTTACATTACTTGTGGGAGATATATCATTATATGTTCCAAATTGGAAGCCCAATGTACCTACAAATTCAACAATAACAACAGTTTGAACTGAATGGCCTTATTTGAAAATGGCATTTCTTTGTTTGGCATATGTATATGACAATACAAATTACCTTTTCTTAGATTTTATCCATCGCTGGCTTTGCCTCTCCTCTCTTTCATGGTATGAAGTGAGAAGCTAAGAATTAATGGTGAGATTGGTGATGTTGTATGCTATTAAGGATATTCCATTATGTCATAGATTTTCCCACTATACCTGCTGATTATGAAATTACTATCATGAGAATCAGAATAAAAGATTAGCAATGGCTCCTAGGCATTTGATTTTCATTTATAAGATAGCGCACGTCTACGAAGAAGTTAATGGTGCATGCTGCTGTCCAAACTTCCTATTTCCTCCTCGTCCTTAATAGAAATACAGCTGTATCTATGAATGCATACAAGATTAATACTGCTGTGCCTCAGCTATTTATTTACAGATGATTTATAAACGCTTCGTTTGAAGGTCCCCTTGGGATAAGTATACATACTAGGCATGGATTTATAACTTGCTAGTTGTGTTTTGTTGGTTCTATCTTGTAATGTCTTTTTTTTGTTTGTGTGTTTACCTTTCTGTGTTTGGTTTTGTTAAATTTGGTAGGGGGATGGCAAGATGGTGCTACAGCTGTATGTGTGTGGATTTTGGGACAGAAAGTATGTAGACTCATTTCCATTTCTGAAATTTGGATGAGTAATCTCTCGATGACTTACCAGGGAATATGGGAATGTGAAGCAAACCTTTTTTTCTAGCAGATTTTTGTTGCCAATATTGGAGATGCAAAGGCAGTAGTTGCACGAACTGCTGCAGCCGATGAACCAAAGAATGGCTCAGTTGGTGGAAGTTCGTTAAAGGCTATTGTTGTGACAAGAGAGCACAAAGCCATTTTCCCTCAAGAGCGTGCTCGAATACAGAAGGTCTGGCAACTTATGATTTAAGTTTATGTTTGAGGACTTGCGTTGTCTTTGTTGCATCACTACCGGTGTCTACCTGAACTTCTGAGCTTTCTTTTACGCAAGGGGACATGCTCACAGAATATAAGAATCATGCATCATGAGATTATATATTGCGCACTGTTTGCCAGCAATCTCATTGCAACTCTAATCTAAATACTGACCAGCATCATAGCTGAACGAGCATTTTTTTAAAGGGGATGTTAGAGGGATCAAATATTTAGGTTTTAATATAAGCACATCCTTACTGACCTTGGGAACTCGAGCGCCTACCAGGGAGCGCTACCCATCCCTCCCAATTTTTGCTACGAATAGAAGCTTATGATTAGTGTTTCAATTTCTTATTCTAGTAGTTTAGAACCTCTAGTTACTTGAGGATTAGGGTTTTTACCATTGAATAGTCAAATTAGCTTGTTTCTAGTGCCACTAGAGAAGTTCAGAAAACCAGATTATGATAGTATCCTTAGAGACATCTGCTTATGATATGATCAGAACAGTAATCTTGTTTAAAAGGTTGCTATCCATCACATTAGTAGTTGGTATTATTCAGCCAATTTCACACCATAAAGCTTTATCTTAAGATGCTCTGGACAACTTAGTATGCCATATAGTTGGTACTGATAAGAGTAGTGTTTTGAGAATGAACAATGTGTAAATCTTATTGTTTCTTACACAACTGAACTGTTGATAATTTGAACAGGCTGGTGGTTCTGTGAGTTCAGATGGACGGCTACAGGGTCGTCTTGAAGTCTCTAGAGCTTTTGGAGATCGTCATTTCAAGAAGGTTTTGGAGCAGCGTGTCTGAACATTTTCCTCATCCTGCTTTTTAGTTTTATGCCTTTATTTTTGAAAATTGAAGTTACATTTTCAAATTTTAATTTGAACTTAAAAAACCAGACTGAAGTTGAAATATGTAACTTTTGAAACAATCAAGAGACACATGAGAAGTTCAACTGAGCTTGGTTTTTAGAGTACAAAAAAACTTAAGTCAATTATGGTCATTAAGAAACGAAACAGAAGCTTTTTCTGATTTAATTTCGAGGCAAGGTAATTAAGAGTTCCATTTTTTAATGACTTGAGCGACCAAACATTTCTGGCTGTAGCTAGGAGCAACCATTGTATTATCTGAGGTGTATAGGGTTATAACTTATATCTTAGCTTCTGACTGGGACATGACGTACTTTCTAGAAGAGCAAACCTTGAAAGGATACGCAAATAAGTTTGTCCTAATACTTAGCAGAGTGAATTGAATGCTGTGTGTTGCAAAAGACTGATCCTTTTTACATATTTATTCGGTCTCCAATAGGGTGCCAGAACAGTTGGAGAGCAAAAGAATATATGGAATTTGTGCATTGAGTTGCCTTCTTTATTTGGCAATTGCTAAGATATGATTGATGGGAATGGAATAACTTAAAACATTTGATACGATCACCCAGTGTGCATACGCTGTTGTCTTAAAGGTGTGCAAGATTTGCAGGTGGGTGTTATTGCTGTTCCAGCTGTCTTTTCCTTTGACATCACCGAACGAGAGCAATTTGTCATCCTTGGTTGTGATGGCCTCTGGGGGGTATTTTTGGGATTTGCTCTCTTTTCTCTTCCATCTCTCTTCCGTTGGTTGATGTTCGGTGCTATCTGCTTAGATTCTCAATTTATAATAAGACAAACCTTGGCAATTGCAGGTCTTTGGACCAAGTGATGCTGTTGATTTTGTTCACAAATTGTTGAAGGTAATAACATCTCTCATGATTTCAAGCAGAGAGTTTTCAACTTTTATCACATATCTGATGTTGCGATTAAGATCAATCAGGCCAATATAAGTTTAGGATGGCAAGTTTCCTGTTTCATTTTTTGTTCTTGTTCTTTCTTCTTTTTGGACGTTAACGATATAAAAACAACTAAACCTTGCAGCTCAGTGGCATTGCCGCGTAGAACTCTGACAATACTTAATTTTAGAAGATCATGATGATTCTTTTTGTATGTAAAGAGTCCAACGAATACTGTTTCTTTTCACAGGATGGACTGCCCGTGAGAACAGTTTGCAGGCGACTGGTGAGAGAAGCTGTTATTGAGAGAAACTGCAAAGACAACTGCACCGCTATTATCATCGTTTTCAGGCGCAGTTGATACCATATTTTTTTGCCTGTTCTGTGGCCATGGAAGCTTTCTAGCAACTGTTTTTCACTTTTTTGGGAGGTTTTGCAAGAACAAGATTTTAGCATTGACCAGCTGTGCATTTGATCCTTGTAGATGATGTATTATAACGCAATGTTTATATCTTTATAATCATAGAAACCCTTCTTGGCACTTGTTACTGTGACATTAAGCTGAAAGAAGCTAGCTAGGTATCCTACTTGGTTTGAAATGTTGATTAAATTATTACCCAGCGGACAGCTAGATTGAGATGTCATGTTTGTAGTGAGATTTGAACTCTGTTTTCAGACAGACAATCTACAAGCAAAATAATGCTCATCTCTGTTTCAGTTGGGTATATATTGCCAGATGACCAACAAGTTGATTATTCACTCAATAGTCCTGAGGTGGTGCACATGCCTTTTTCATTGGACCAAATTTTGCTTTTGTTTCTAAAAGTTCACCAATATCAACCATCCATAAACTGAAAAAAATTGGCTTAGTTGCGCATAAAAGATACCTTCGATTCCATATGATCATTTGATTTTGAGTGAACAACCACATGTTATCTTAGTCACCCACCATGTTAATTTAATCTTGTCCTTTTTTGTGATTTATTAGCAGTCATGAGACTCGAAACAGAAAGTCGTCAATTTCTAAAAGATTTATTAACATTATCAGGATGATTACGGCACCTTATCTGACAAAAAATGTGCATTTTGTCTTTTGGAGAATCTCTTAATTCAAAACAGATCAATTTGGCTGAGTTTATTCGGTCCCATTCGCATATATTGTGTTTTTCTTCACCATCGATTCACACTAATTCAATTCAGATCATGATTGAACAGTTGTAAGTTTAGTGCAACTAATTGGCTGCTGAAATGATCCTATCAAATTAGGAGTTACCAGAAACTGAAAGATTTTATTTTCAGATTGGTTTAACGTGGACAAAGAGTATCTGGCAGAACATGGGCTTAGTTGAAGCTTGTCTCCTCGACCGGCAAGATTCAACGTTCAGTTCAACTAGGAGGAATCAATTTCATATATATATATATATATATATTGATTGTGTACCGCAATCTCTACGATGCATAATACATTGGTATAATATATAGTCCTCCTGAATCATCATCATACGTTACATTACAGACTAGTTAGTATGTAGCTGTTCCAGGAGGTATCGGCACAATTATTATTGGAAACTGTTTTAACCTTCTTTAAAGGGAAGGTTTAAGGGTGCTATATCGCCTTAGATGCTCTTTTTGATACTATTATATTTATATCACAAAGTCTAATGTTCATAGCACTACCCCTAAAAGGAAAAGTAATGATCCGTGGCCTCACTGCATGAAAGATTGAACTATTAGCTTAACCGATCGAAGATATACATCGACTCTTCTAATAAGCTAGTTTCATTTATCAAACTTAATTATACTGTTTATATCATACTTATTATTTATAGGAACAAAATTATCACTTTTTTCAAACATCATGTTCCTCTTTATCTATTTCGAAATAAGTTATAAACTCTAACAAATAATAATGCAACACAACGTGGTAGCAATTGAATATCAACCAAGTGTTGTGAGAAAAGAACAAAATTACCATCTAGCTAGCGAGGGCAGGCAAAAAAAATGAGAAAATGTAGTGAGAAATTTTACTTGGTGTTAAGAATACTACAAGAATGCAAAAATGTAAGATGAGGATTGTTATCATTTCTTTTGGTTAGTTTCAGTTGAGTCAATGGAATAGTAGTTAGAGGTGAATGTTTGCACTTAGTTTAATTTTATTTCCCCTTTTGTTCTGCATCGGCAAATCGACCACATACCATAGAAGAAAAATATCACGTGAATGAGGTCAGCATAATTACATAATGATTAAGTAATGATGTACGAATATTCAGTAACTAATTGAATGGTAGATTGCACTTGTTTCAATTCATGCATCAAGGAATCATCATCTTATACACACTGCAAATTTCAAGAGAGAAGAGAACTACTTTTCCCTCCATCAATCACCTATATATAAGTACCTCAACAACTGACGAGTAAGCAAACCCCCCACCAACCACAACAACTACAGAGCCCCGCATCGATTTAATCATCATCAAGGATCCCTGCAGGCAGCCGCAGTCATGGAAACACTAGTACTGCTTCATTATGGTCCGAGAAAATGAAGCTTCTGATCGCACTCATAGCCCTTCAATTTTGCTTCGCCGGATTCCACATTGTTTCCAATTTGCACTCAACATTGGCATCAGCAATTGTTTACCCATTTTTCAGAAACATCCTTGCTTTGAGTCTTCTAGGTCCTGTGGCTTACTTCGTCGAAAGGTATTTGAAATTCTCATTTACTAGATTCAGCAACAGATCATCAGATGCCATACTAACTTATCATATATAATTTCTTCAGGAAAAGGCCTCCACTCCACTTCTCCTTGCTGGTTCATTTCTTTCTACTGGCACTAATCGGGTATTACTCACAACAAACAGTTACAGCTGATTAAAAGAGCATAGATTGAACAAGATCCCTTCATTCATTAAATTACAAAACTAAAAGGATGGTTGTTGTTTTTGGTTGGACACACAGGATCACTGCAAATCAAGGATTCTATCTCTTAGGTTTGTACTATGCATCCCCAACATTCGCATCAGCAATGCAGAATTCAGTTCCTGCGATCACCTTTGTTCTTGCAGTTGTTCTCAGGTCGGTCACTACTCATCAGATATCTACCATCTTCCTTTTGATACCTATATATCTTCTTTAAACGGTTTTATCTATACTATTACATACGATTGGGTTGTCATCTGACATTTTACATTTTGGTTTCTCAATTAATGAAGGCTTGAGCATGTGAACTTACTGAGAGCAGATGGGCTGGCAAAGGTGGTAGGAACCATTGCAAGTATTGGAGGAGCAACCCTCATCACACTGTACAAGGGATTTCCTCTTCTCCACGACCACCACCACCACCAAATGCATGATTCTCAAGAAGGGAATCTAGTGGATTCCAGTGATAAGATTCAGAGTTGGACATGGGGTTGCATCTTCCTAATCGGTCATTGTTGTTCTTGGGCTGGTTGGATTGTCTATCAGGCTTCAGTCCTGAAGAAGTACCCTGCAAAGCTGTCACTCACTTCATTCATATTCTTCTTCGGTCTACTTCAATTCCTAGTCATTGCAGCTTTCGCGGAAAAGATATCAATCGTTGGAAAATCCAGAATGGGGAAGAAGTCTTCACCATACTCTATGCGGTATGAATATGTTATATGTGAATCAAACCACCCTGGCCTCTGATCATTCTAACATCTTTCCCTTAAGATGATTAAACTCATAGTTAGTTTGGTTTAAAATAAGAATGTTTGCTGGACACAGGGTATTGTGGCATCTGGTTTTGTGATATCACTACAGACTTGGTGCATCCACAAAGGTGGTCCGACCATCGTAGCGGTGTTCCAGCCTGTGCAGACGCTATTAGTAGCTGTCATGGCGGCTCTCATCCTTGGCGATCAACTGTACTCTGGAGGGTAAGGATCAATTCTTCATCCGTCTCTGGTTCTCCTTTACATCTGGCTCTCTATTAGATACGTGATTTGATCTTTCTCTACTAATCTCTATTTTTCTTCTCATCTGTAGATCATTGGAGCAATTATGATCGTTCTAGGACTGTACTCCGTTCTCTGGGGTAAGAGGCAGGAGCAGAGATGGAGGCAGCCCAAGAGAAAGAAGATACAAACCAGCTAACCAAGCGTCTGCTCGATGAGGAAAAGGGGAAAGGTGTTGATGAAAGTGAAATCCAATGATAACCCAGCTCATCATACTTCTTCTCTCCAAATATGTATGCCCTGGCCTGGCTTCCCAGATTTTCCCTATCAAGCTAGTGGAATGATGTAACACGGAGTGAGTAAGCGATACATATACAAGGAGATGCTGATGTCGGTTTGTTTGAATGTATCATTTTATGAGAATCATAGGCAAGGCGACACCAAATCACACCAATAGACCTGCAGCGATGTTGCAGTTTGAAAGTTTCACATCAATTCTTTTTTTAACTGTTTAGAAAATTTGAATTCATCCTCCTTACTTGCAAAGTTGAAAGTTGTTGATAGCATGCAAATGTAAGTCACAGATGTGAGCAAAAGCTGCAATACAACATTCGGATGTGATGAATCCTTGAGATTTCATACAAATTACAAGTGTCTACTTTCTTTCTTTAGTCTCCATGAACGGCTGGATTCATTACACACACGGCTAGCTGCAGGATTCAAATAACCAAGGCGCGCCTCACTTCCCTTTCAAGTTCTGTGAGCATCCAGAAACACCAGATGTACAAGCCCCAAGATCTTAACATCACCTACACGCATAGAATTTATCCTTGAATTCAACTAATTGAAGGCAACAAAATGTTTCATAGGGATATAGAAGCTATTTTACACGATTAACTAGATAAGGGGTCACCTAGGGAACACAAGCAGCAAACAACTACATTAACCAGAAAAGTATATGATCCAGCCCACATCCCTCAAACTAATCTGATGTCAAATACAGCAATAGAGAAAAAAAAGGAACATCAAATTGCACATCAAAATGCCGAACCAGAAATAAAAATGAACAGACAAACTCCGCTCAACACTTCTGTTCCGGCTGAAAGCACACCAAGTAGCATAGTTCTTTTTTTTTTTGTTGAACTTGAAAACAAAAGGCCTAACTTAATTGAAGATCAAACATAGATTAATAAAATACAATATCCATGGAAACCCTGATCCAAGCAACAGATCTACCTCACAGTGACATATCATCAATCTTCAAGATCATCTGCACACACCCGGCAGCAAGAGTGATCGCACTCGTGCTCACAAGCAAAGGCTGAACCACATTCTCCTCCAGTATATTAGTAATCTGCCCTTTTCTCACGTTGATCCCAGCATTAATCTCACCCTGAGCATGCCTATTCCTCAGCTCAGTCACAATAGCAATTGGGTTCAACCCAGCATTCTCAGCCAAGGTGTAGGGGATAACCTCAAGTGCCTCTGCAAATGACCTGACACAGTAGCTCTCCATCCCTTGCAAGACCTTAGACCAGGCACCGAGCTGCCTTGACAGCTCAATCTCAGGGGCACCACCACCAGCAATTAGAAACCTTTTGTTAACTAGACACCTCACAACACACAGAGCATCGTGCAAGCTTCGCTCAGCCTCATCCAGAACCAGCAGGTTTGAACCTCTCACCAGCACGGTCGCAGTTCTACCCATATCTTTTATCCCAGTAATCTTCACAACTTTAGACTCACCAAAAGAAGCCTCTTCGATTAAATCAGCATGACCTAGTTTCTCAGCCCTGAAATGCTCGATGTTAGCAATGGGTAAGCAGTTAAGTGTCTTCGTGATGAACTCAATATCATCTCTCTCCACATCCTTAATCACCAATATCTTAGCTTTTGCAAGGTAATGAAGTGAAAGATCAGTCACAGCATCTCTCAAGATACTCTTTTGAATCAGCAACACGTTGCAGCCAGTAGCCTTGATCTTTTTTATCATTCCCAGGATGTAGTTCCTCTCTTCCTTGAGAATCCGATCCATCTGGCTGTAATCAGACACCACGATGCTCTGCTCAATATCTGTCTTGGGAGGCGAAATTTGGAACTGAATCACACCAATTTTGGCATTCTCCACCCTGGTCGGTCCACCGGCTGAATGCGAGACCTTCTTATCAAAGACCAGACCCTTAACCATTTCAGTATCATCCACGGTCCCACCCAACTTCTTCACAATCTTCACATCCCTCAAATCCACCATATCTGGATTCTCTGGGTCCACAACGGACAAGACGGCATCGACAGCAAGAGGAGCCAAAAGAGTTGAGTACTGACTCACCACTTTGCTGTTTAGTGAAGTAGACGCCGATTTTATCAGCGACTCTCGATCCGACAGCTCAACAGGCACGGCCATGGCTGTTAGGACATCAACGGCCTTCACAGCGGTCTTGTGAAGAGCATCGGAGATGACAGTGGGGTGGATGCCGTGAGAGAGAAGAGTAAGACACTGCTTGAGTAGGGACCCGGCGATAACGACAACGGTAGTGGTACCGTCCCCTGCAACAATGTCTTGAGACTTGGAGAGATCAACGAGCATCTTCGCAGCGGGCTGTAGTACTTCCATCTTGTTGAGGATGGTAGCCCCGTCGTTGGTGATGATGACGTCTCCGGAGGCGGTTTGGATCATCTTGTCCATACCCTTAGGACCGAGACTGGTGCGGACGGTGTCCGCGACGGAACGGGCGGCGATGATATTCTGCTGGCGGATATCTTCCCTGCGCTTGTTGTCGACGTAGCTTTCCGTGCGTGAGGAGGTAGAACGAGCTGGGGCTGACACTGCGGGGGCCGCCATTGTTGGAGACCGGAAGAGTAGTTAGAAAGATGCGCAAGAGTATAAACCCTAGCGAGGGACGGAGAGGAGCAACTTAGGCCGGAAGGAAGGCTGCCGCTGAAGAGATCTGCAAAAGAATTAAAAAAAATATAAACCCTGGAAGGAGGCAAGAGGCGGGGGAGACAGAAACAAGTGTTAAGAAGTGGAGCATAGGTTGGATTTGAGAGAGTCGGGACTCGGGAGAGTTTTCGAGGGACTTCCATTTCCATCCATGAAAAAGAATAACAAAAAAAAAAATGGAAAGAAATGGATTTGATTTTTTTTTCGAAGACAGTTGTTTTTTCTTTGAAGAAGAAGAAAATAAAAACAGTTTATTTAGAAATAAAATTGTAAGATTACAGTGAACGTCACACATTTGATATGTGTAATTTACTCACGTTGAGAGCTCTTTTCATATATCTTTGGACGAACCCCAATTTTATCTACTCATCACATCTTTGGATCGTTGGTTACCCTCCAAGGAGGGGGGCAGGCCGTATCCCTGGTCCATCCCTCACGCCTTTGCCAATGCCCGGGTTGCGGACCTCAAGTTGTCCCCGTCTTCCTGGAATGTTCCGCTTATTCAGTCGCTTTTCCATCCGGAGGATGTCAACTATATTTGTCAGCTTCCCCTGTCTGCTGATGGGTCCTTGCCAGACTCATTGTTTTGGGGGTTCACTAAGAGTGGGGATTACTCAGTCAAAACTGCTTATCATTCAGATGTTGCCCTTTCTCGCGCCTCCCACCCTTCATCGTCGACTTCTTTAGGCTATGGCCCTGGGCAAGCAGCTACGCGTTTTTGGAAACTTGATCTGCCTCCCCGTGTTCGGCTCTTTGGCTGGAAGCTCCTGCACGGAGTGGTTCCATGTAATGCGGTGCTGGCCTCCCGTCTCCATCAACCAGATGTAGCCTCTTGCCCTCTTTGTGGTGCGTGTGACACAGTCTACCATGCTTTGTTTCGTTGCCCTACTATCACACCTTACTGGGCCCGTATGGGCGTCCCTCATCCACCTCAGCTGATACACACAGATGCAGCATTTACGGACTGGTTTACGCATGCCTGCTTATCTCTCTCTTCAGGTTCTTTATCCTGCTTGCTTTCGCTGCTGTGGAGAATTCGGTATGCACGATGCCAGGTGGGACATCAGCGTGTCACATCGTTTGAGGCAGGATGGTTTTATGCTGATAGTTACCTTCGCAATAGTTCTGCAGCCATGTTCTCCACTGCTTCGGTAGCTCTATCTGAACATCGAGCTAATCATCCTGACTGGCCAGAGGTCTCGGTTGATGCTGGGGTTGCCTCTTTTGGAGTTTTTGGCCTTTCTGCGGTAGCATTTGCAAATGGTTCCACTGTAGGGGCGGCTGTTATGGGCGGCAAGCACCTTCCGTTGCACCCAGCCGAGGCTGAGGCTATGGTGGTTGCTTTGGGCTATGCTCTTGCTCGTCATTTGCAACTCCAGCGCTTCCGTCTTTTGTCTGATTGCAAAGCTATCATGGACTACATCTCCGACTTCCAGGTTAAGGGTTTGGATGCGGCAACACAAGACCTGCTCCACAGTACTCTTGCTCAATCCAGCTCTTTCTCAGATATAGCGTGGTTTCATGTTCCACGGGTTGAGAATGTAATAGCGCACAACCTAGCTTCATATGCTAGAAAAGCTCAGCTCCCTAGGAGCTGCTGGAAGTCACCAGACTTTCCGGACTGTGTACGAACTCTTTGTTCTTAATGATATAACTTCTTTTCAAAAAAAAAAATCGACCTATTTCAAAAGTATCGTATAATTGGCTCTATCTGACTTTGTTATGTACCACCCCGTCCCGTCATAAGTGTCCTATTTGTTTTTTGACACTTTTTTCCATTTCAATATTAAACATATAAGATAAAATAATTTTTAAAAATTAAGTTGTATAATATATAGTTTTTCACATAAGGATTTCATTGTGAAACATTGATTTATAAAAATATATTATCTTAGAGGTTAAATATTGAAGTCAAACGACACATCCAAATAGTAAACTGGACACTTTGACGGGGACGGAGGGAGTAGTAACGTAAAATTAACTGAATTTGCATTAATTTTTCTAAGGTTAAATTACATTGCCCATGGGTATTGAGAGAGCTTTAGAAAATTACAGTGCCCACCCATGAGGTATTAGGAAATTACAATCCCCACCCATGAGCTTTAAAAAATTATAGTGCTCACCCATGTACTTATCAAAATGATGTGAATTTGAATATGCAGAGCAATGATTACCTTAAATAAGAACTTAGAAAACGATAAAAAATTGGAAAAACCCCTAAATTTACATTATATGACCTCTTAGAAGTCAAATAAATGAAATATACCTAACATGAATAAATAAAGAAGCAAAACTAATGATAAAGTGGTGAATAAATTGCAATTCCTTGAAATTTTTGTGTGATTTTTCTCAATTCCCCACTCTAACATTACATGGGGGTAAATTTGGGTTTCTTGTTAATTGGTTTACATTGTTGAATCGCTCCATCAATATAATGTTTACTAAGATCTTCATTTTCACCTCATTTTAATAAGTACATGGGTGGGCATTGTAATTTTTTAAAGTTCATGGGTGGGGATTGTATTTTCTTAATACCTCATGATGGGCATTGTAATTTTCTAAAGCTCATGGGCGGACATTGTAATTTCCCAATACCTCATGGTTGGGCACTGTAATTTTTTCTTAGTAAATATTATATTGATGGAGAGATTCAACAATGTAAACCAATTAACAAGAAACCCAAATTTACCCCCATGTAATGTTAGAGTGGGGAATTGAGAAAAATCACACAAAATTTACAAGGAATTGCAATCTATTCACCACTTTATCATTAATTTTGCTTCTTTATTTATTCATGTTAGGTATATTTCATTTATTTGACTTCTAAGAGGTCATATAATATAAATTTAGGGTTTCTTCCAATTTTTTTATCGTTTTCCAAGTTTTTATTTAAGGTAATCATTGCTCTGCATATTCAAATTCACCTCATTTTGATAAGTACATCGGTGGGCACTGTAATTTTTTAAAACTCATGGGTGGGGATTGTAATTTCCTAATACCTCATGGGTGGGCACTGTAATTTTCTAAATTTCATGGGTGGACATTGTAATTTCTCAATACCCCATGGTGGACAACGTAATTTTCCCTATTTACTAAGATCTTCATTTTCACTCATTTCAATAAATACATGAGTGAGAATTGTATTTTCTTAATACCTCATAAGTGACATTGTAATTTTCTAAAACTCATGAATGAGCATTGTGATTTCCCAATACCTAGTTTTCTTAACCATAAACATATGCCCCCTTATTCCTGGATCTTTTCCCGTCCGCGTAGCCCGAGAGTACTGGGGGGATTAACAACCACCACCGCCACCTAGGCCGGTAGGTAAGTGAAGATACACACAAGGAGCAAGCATCAACGCCCTATTCACGGCGCCTCCATTGCCGCCAAGTCTAAAATTCCCCATTGCCATCTTTAAGAGCTTGACGCAAGTTGAGTGACAATTTCGTATCCTGCTACTCACTACTACCATGCCCTGTGCCTCTCTTTCCTTTCCGGGCCACTACCTCGGCAGAACCTCTTATTTTGCTATTACCACCACTACTAGAGCGGCCTCATCGTTAAGACCATGTAGAGGTTACGGGAAGCTCCTGGCTTCTTCCTCCATCCACTTCCCATTTCTTAGGGGACGAGCTTTGGCTACTACTTCGGCGGCTGTTTCTTGGCGCCTGCCTTACACGCACCGCCCAGGGTTCACTTCAATTAAGGCGGCTGTTGGGGCATCTGCCAGGTCAGCAGAGTTGAATTGGCGCGGGAGAAATGGTAGCAACCATCAGTATCATCAAGGGGCATTGGCGAAGAGAAGTAATGGGGTTTTGCCGTATTGGTTACAGCAGAGGAAAGAGTTTGGAAGGTTCGCTTACGATGATTTCTCGGAGGACGAGTCTGATGTTGAAATTGATAACGGGCAGCAGTTGGTTGGTCCCTCTTGTCTCTCTTGCTCCCATTCATTTTGAGATTCGATACTGACTGATGTCGAATATGGAGCGTGGACAATTTTATACCCTGTGATATGTTGACTTACAATTTAAGAATAACATCCTATTTGGGGCTAGTGCTTCATGTTAACGTCCTGAATTTGAGATTACCGCTGGGTATGAATAGATTTCATTGCGTATTTAAAACGGGCTGGATACCAGAGCACTCCTTCTGTTTAGGAGACAGGGACTGCGGAAACTGCGTGTATCCTTGCATCCATGAACTTTTCAGTTAGTTCTTTCTAATGAGCATGCCTGACTATTGAGAGATTAGTTGCTCTTACCTTGTTGAAACGCCGCTATAGATTCAGTAGCTATGTATGCTTTGGTATACAGTGTATCGCTGTAATATAGCTTGTAATCATGCCTTATTTAGCTTTTGCAACTGCGGATGGTGGCTCTCAGGCATTGAACACTATGATGAATATGAGGTTTACTGTGCAATGCTGTGGGTCCTAGAGTTATGATTTTCATCCAAATAAGGACCCAGTATCCACAGCTTCACAATCCTCAGGCATCTTTGTGAAATGTGGGATCTCTGTGATCAGATAGATCAGCTGACTCGATGATTCATGTGCCGAATCATGAATAATATAGTCATGAATTCCTTTCATATTGTGCCCTGTTTTAGATAACAGAAATGTTCTGTTGGCTAGATTGTGGAAAAGTCTTAATTATGAAACATGTGCCATACTTTCATATTACTAAAATATGCCCACATTGGCACGATGTTTTAATATGCCAACCTACCAACCAAAAATGGTGTTTTGATATGTCTTGTATTCTTGGTAATATTTCCTTTTCGATATCTTATTATATACTTTCTTGTTTTATGCATGGGAATAAGAATTGATGTGTGGGAATTAAGGAATTATTTCCATTTATCGTAATATTTGACAAAAAGAAATGAAACTCACTGCTATCCACTGGTGCAGATATAAGCTGATATGTTAGGAGTTCATTCTTGTTTCCTTGTTTGCAATGCTTGGCTCTCATTCTTATATAGTAAACCCAAAGATTAACAACTAAAGTACACTTGGTATTTTTCTATTAATTGTGTTTGTTTCCATAAAAACCGAGCCCATGTAACAATTCAACGATCAGGTCTTTGATGTGCTTGGGCGATTACCACTGTAGACTAAATAATCTCTAGGATTCTTGTTTCTTTTATTAGCTGGATCAGTTATAAATATGACTGTCATATATATTGACGTCACAACAGCTGGATTCTTGTAGAAATCCAAAAGAGTTAAAACTTTGAAGTTTTTATTTTTATCAAGCTCTTAGAATATGAGGTTGAAGAAGCAAAATCCGTTAGCACACCATTATTGCAATCACAAGGCCCTTTCCTCTTTGTTGCTTCCATGTAGGATTAATCTAATTACCTGTTGTCTTTTTCTATTCTTGTTTATCAGAGTGCTTCAACCCTTGATAATGTCGATGAGTGGAAATGGAAGTTATCCAAACTTCTACGAAGCAAATATGAGCAGGAAATTGTGTCAAGGGAGAGGAAGGACAGGCGTGACTTTGATCAGCTGTCAGCCATTGCTACTAGAATGGGTTTACTCAGGTGTTTATGGTTTTGACAAGAATGAGTTATGATTAACTGTCTTCTTGTGACTGAATTAGAAGTTTTTTCCTTTTCCCTACTGTTTTTTGCAAAATATGTTTCTAATTAACCTTGCTTTCCAGCCGTCAATATGCAAAGGTGGTTGTATTCAGTAAAGTACCCCTGCCTAACTATCGGTCTGATCTTGATGATAAACGTCCTCAAAGAGAGGTAGTGACCTTCTCTGTCCATATCCTTTATTGGGGCCTGCTTGATCTGAGCATCAAACCTTTTGACTTAATGTGTGCACAAGAAATATAGTTAACTATCTTTTTAGTTTTTTTGCACCCTGTAACTCAAATGAAAATTGTACCTTTTAAGTTGTTATGTTTTCTCCTTTCGATAAACTTGCTTCATTGATGAAGTGTTTCCTTGTGCACATAGAAGTAACTAACGTGGCGAAATGATGTTGAAATTTATTGGTTGGTTTGTCCTGGAATAAGAATTGTTCCGCATCAGCCTAATAACAGTGAATTTGTGCCTTTACTTTGTTGCTATAGGCTCTCTTTCTAATTGTATACAGGTGAAAATCCGGTTTTTAACCATACTGGCTCACAGCAGTTTACTGCACTAGTCTAGGTCTGTTTGGCAAAAAAGGAGAAAAATTCATTAGCTGGGTTGATTTCTTCAGTCGCACTATTTTCTAACACAATTAAGCCTCTTCAGGTGATATTGCCTTTTGGATTGCAACGAGAGGTAGATTCTCTTCTTAAAAGACACCTTTCAGCAAAGTCTACAAACAGGAAGGGTAATCCCAATGGGTGGAAATCAAGTTCAAGCAGTGAGGATTACCGGAGTAATGGTGAAGTTTCTTTTAAGCAGTCCGATCCTTCTGCACAAACTAATATTGCAAGGGAAAGAATTCATCAGCGCAGAAGTTTGCTTCTGCGTGATAAGCAGCAAGAATGGCAGGTTAGTTTTACTCTAGCGTACCTCGGTGTTACCAGTTTAGTTTGGCTAAGTGATCGTGTTAGTCGCATTGGATGTACCTGTGAGGTGTAGGTGCTATTCTTGATAGTGATTTCCGAGTTTGACTCTTTTTTCGATTTAGCTTTGAGCTTGAACTGCGGTTTTAATAAAATTTTGTGCTTTCTGATGTACCCTCTCCCCTCTGTGTATAAATGTAAATCAATCACTGACCGATTATGTAATCTCTTAGGATTCTCCTGAAGGTCTGAAGATGCTTGAGCTTCGAAGATCTCTCCCCGCATTCAAAGAAAAGGACGCTTTATTAAGAACCATAGTGGAAAACCAGGTCCGAGGATTTTTCATGCCTCTGATTGCTTACTGTTGGCATGGTAGAGGTGAAATCTAGGAGGGGAAAAGTAGTCTCTGTGGATTGAGATGGTGGTTAGAGAGGATATAGGATGTAGACTGTATTCTCATTGTAACCAAGGCAGTAGGAAATACTTCCATGCAAAGAACATGTTCTAACCTCCTGACTCATTGGAGCGAAATTCCTGTACACGGAAAGAAGAATATCGGCTGTTAAACCTTAATGAACTCTAGCTTGTGTGATACAAAAAACAAGGGTAATCTCAATGGGGGGGGGGGGGGGGGGGGTGTGTGTTGCTATGGCGCAGTTGATCTTTTATCTCTTGGCATGTTTCTCAGAGAGGCAGGCTCCTGTAGGCTCACAATCAGAGGCAGCCATTTTTTTTCGGCGAATTATGCTTGATCTCATCATCTCTTAGTAATGAGATCCGGAGCCCTCACTGGTTAATGTGTATTCTTTAATTAATTGCAGGTAGTGGTTGTCTCTGGTGAAACTGGTTGTGGTAAAACTACTCAGCTTCCTCAGTATATTTTAGAATCCGAGATAGAAGCTGCTCGTGGAGCTACCTGTAATATCATTTGCACTCAGCCTAGAAGAATCTCTGCCATGTCTGTTGCTGAGAGAGTTGCCGCAGAACGTGGAGAAAGTCTTGGACAATCTGTGAGTTTACTGTGTTGTTTGAGATTCTTGATGCATATTTCACTCTCAGCTGTGAAGATGTGAGAGTTATAGAGATCAATCATATGTTTGCTTCTAAGGCCATTTTTAATGAATAGGTGGGTTACAAAGTTAGGCTGGAGGGTTTGAAAGGAAGGGACACTCGTCTTCTCTTTTGCACTACAGGTGTGTTGTTGAGGAGATTACTAGTTGATAGAAACCTGAAAGGCATCTCTCATGTCGTTGTTGATGAGATTCATGAACGTGGAATGAATGAAGGTAATGTTGAAGTGGATAGCGATTTAGTTTCATGTTGACTTTGACCAGAATCTTACATTTTGTTGTATACGTGCCAGATTTTCTGCTGATTGTTTTGAAAGATATTTTACCACGTCGGCCAGATCTGAGGCTCATTTTGATGAGTGCAACAATGAATGCTGAGTTATTTTCTTCGTACTTCGCTGGTGCTCCAATGCTACATATTCCTGTAAGTTCATTTGACCTTGCTGGAGCAGTAGCCATGTGCTTTTCCTGATTTCCCCCCTGAATCAGATGCATCTTTCTAATATGAAACTGAAATGTGTTTGCTACACCATATCTTTATCATGATTTTATTCTTTGGGACATGGTTCTTTTTCTCCTCTTGTGGTGGGGTAACACATGTTCCTTTCAGGGGTTTACATATCCAGTTCGTGCTCAGTTTCTGGAGAATATATTGGAGATGACCGGGTACAGCTTAACTCCATATAATCAAATTGACGATTACGGTCAGGAAAAAAGCTGGAAAATGCAGAAGCAAACACTCCGAAAGAGGAAGACACAAATTGCTTCAGCAGTAGAGGTAATAAAATATTTTGTTATTGAGCCCCTCATTTTTAGAGTCAAGAATTCATACCTACCCAGGTTTCAATCGCTCTCTATAAGTGATATATTAAATCTTTGAATAGGGTACTCTGGAAACTGCAAATTTTGATGGCTATGATCGGCGGACTAGGGAGTCATTGTCCTGCTGGAATCCTGATTCTATTGGTTTCAACCTCATTGAGCATGTGCTTTGCCACATTTGTAAAAGTGAAAGGCCTGGTGCAGTTCTTGTTTTCATGACTGGCTGGGATGATATCAATTCTCTGAAAGATCAGCTTCAAGCTCATCCTCTCTTGGGAGATCCGAGCAGGGTTTTACTCCTTGCATGCCATGGTTCAATGGCCAGTACGGAGCAGGTACTCAGCATCTCGCCATTCCCATGATACCTTAACAGCATGTGCAGTCTACTATTATTTGTTTTAAAGTGGCCATAAAATGATGTAATTATATCATTTCTTCACTTTCGTGTAGACTAGAGTTGCTCATGCTGATCGCGATTCATGACCAAAACTGATATTGTTCCTAAATGTTAATTGGTTTTTTATGCAGAGATTAATTTTTGATAGACCTCCTGAAGGAGTGCGGAAAATTGTTCTGGCTACTAACATGGCAGAGACCAGTATCACAATTAATGATGTGGTTTTTGTTGTTGATTGTGGTAAAGCAAAGGAGACTTCCTATGATGCACTAAATAATACACCTTGTTTGCTACCTTCCTGGATCTCAAAGGCTGCTGCACGTCAGGTAATTTGTTTTCTCAGGTCCCCCGGACATAGTCCCTTCACACTCTTGAGTATTTTGCTGCCTGCAGACAATATCAGTTGATTCTGTGGCTTATCATACATCACCCATTGAACAAACACTATCAATTATTCATTGATCTGCAGAGAAGAGGCCGAGCAGGTCGTGTGCAGTCTGGAGAGTGCTATCATCTATATCCTAGATGTGTTTATGATTCTTTTGCTGATTATCAGTTGCCAGAGCTTCTCAGGACACCCTTGCAGTCTCTTTGTCTACAAATTAAAAGCTTACAACTTGGTAGTATCTCAGAGTTTCTATCCAAGGCATTGCAATCACCAGAACCACTATCGGTATGGTTTACTGCATCCTCACTTGTGTTTTTCTTGATTTTTAAATCTAGATTGACTCACATCCTTTGGCATCAGCCTGTAGTGTCTGCAGTAGCTATGTTACTCTTAATGCTGCATTACAAATCTGAAGTCCCCTTTCCGTAGGTACAAAATGCAATTGATTATTTGAAAACTATTGGAGCTCTTGATGTCGATGAAAATCTGACAGTGCTTGGTAAAGGACCCAACATCTCCATAAATCCTTGCTTTACTTTCTGTTCCAGCTGTATCTGTATTCTTTTATCCAAAGGGATATTTCAGCTGCACGCATGAAAAGTGAATGTAAATGAATTGTTCCTCTAACAGGTCGAAACTTGTCCACACTTCCTGTTGAACCGAAACTCGGGAAGATGCTTATCCTGGGGACTATATTCCAATGTTTGGATCCAATAATGACTATTGTGGCTGGTCTTAGTGTCAGAGACCCCTTCACGATGCCATTTGATAAAAAGGATGTAAGTTATCCTTCAATCTTCATAAACTTGAACCTATTTTGAATCCCTAATGTTATTTAACTTTTGTTGTATTGGGATATATTACTCATAACCTTGTACATCTAATGAGATTCATGAAGTCAACATGAAATGAGCTGGTTTGGAATAACTATCTTGACAAATGGGTTATGTTTGAGTATACCAGTTTAATAATAATGTGATTCATGTTATGTCCCAGCTAGCTTATCTAACCTGTTTATATGAAACAGAACATACGTCACATGTAACCTTATTTAGATTTGAGTTATCTTTGTGTTAAAGTATTTATTTATATTTTCTTTACCTGATATAATTCTTTTCTAAAATCAATACTTACATTATAGCTGACTCATAAGTGCTGATTGTGAGCTAAGTCTTGTTGAATGGTTCGTGCTTTGTGTTGACCCATATCATCTCCATAAATGTGTTTACTCCAATCTTCCAACCTTGGTCCAGTTCCAGTGTGAACCTTCTATGTCATTGTTTGATTTTATGAGACAGCCGAATGAATTTTGAAAGAAGACAGCTTTTTTTTTTGGGTGAGTTTGTGATTTAATAGGACAACTCTGTGCTGCAACTTTCTCGCAACTTGAGATCTTTACAGCATTTCAGCTTATGATGTTGCTGAACTGGACTCTTGGGTTTCACTCATATCAGTGCTTGAACTATCATTATCTTTGGAACTGTTATAGATTACAAAAATCCATAGTTATCACCTTAACTGTGACCTGATAATCCAAGGGCTGGGGACTTCCTCTGTGCATATTCACAAGTTGGAATCTTCTTGCTGTTGTATCTGCAGCTCGCAGAGGCTGCAAAAGCTCATTTCTCGGCCCGTGAGTTCAGTGACCATCTTGCACTTGTTAAAGCGTATAATGGATGGAAGGAAGCAGAAAGAGAGCGATCTGGCTATGAGTACTGCTGGAGGAATTTCCTCTCTTTCCAGACATTGAGAGCCATTGATTCCCTGCGGAAGCAATTCTATCACTTGCTCAACGATGCTGGTCTTGTCAGTGACGTTGAAAGCTGCAACAAATGGAGCCATGATGAGCATCTTGTTCGTGGACTGATCTGTGCAGGCTTGTTTCCTGGAGTTTGTTCTGTTGTGGTGAGTACTTGAGTTCCTAGCAATAGGTTCATGCTTTCGTTGAATAAAGAAGTTTCTCTGGTGAAATTGAAACCCAAATGAATGTTAAGAGCACACTTCTATCATTTTAAAGTTTTTTCTTTTTTATGACGAGTTAAATCTTGTATTGGTCCACAATCAAAATGCTTGGCATTGGATGTTATTCAGGAATTAGTACAATATCTGCTTTGTTAACCCATTAACTTTAACAGAACAAAGAAAAGTCAATCATGTTGAAAACTATGGAGGATGGTCAGGTCCTTCTGCATTCTGTAAGTTCTTTTTATTCTGCTGTGTGATATCTTCAAAATTAAAGATAAAAAAATCTGCTTATGTTTCATACTTTCTTTATTGCTCTCTCTTGTTTCCTTGTATACTGGGTTGGTCAGAATTCGGTTAATGCACAAGAACCCAAAATCCCCTTTCCATGGTTGGTATTCAACGAGAAAATTAAAGTCAACTCAGTTTTCCTTCGAGACTCAACGGCAGTGTCTGATTCCTCTCTCCTGTTGTTTGGTGGAGACATATCAAGGGGTGGACTGGTAAGACTTCATTTTTCTGTTCTTTTTTGGCCTTGCTCCTAAAGTAATCTTTGACTTGCCAATGGAGGATTTTTGAATCCTTTTTTGCAGGATGGACACCTTAAAATGTTGGGAGGGTACTTTGAATTTTTTATGAAACCTTCCTTGGCTGAGATGTATTTGTCCATGAAGAGAGAACTTGAAGAGCTCATTCATGACAAGGTACTCACATCCTACTAAGGCGCCGTTCGGTGTTCACGAATAGGGAATTAATGTCTTTTTTTTACTTTTTGTGTGCCATGTGTCATTGTATTATTAGTTAAAATTTAACCCAGTACATATGTGTCAAGTTACAATAAGTTAACTAGAGGTAGATTAAACAAAAAGCTAGTATTAGTAGCTTTTGGAGGCAGTGGGAGAACGACCCCTAAGTGTATTTTTTTGCTCACATACCTATTAATCATCTGTACATGCCACTTTTATGTTTAACCTTGGATAGTGAGGCTGTAGTATTAGCATTAAAAAAAATATATATCATCTCCTGCATTGCATGATTTGAGTAATTTGTAAGGCTCCTTTTTTTTTTCAAGTACTAAAAGCCCACATTTTTTTTCATTTGCAACAGTTATCGGATCCCAAGCTGGATATTCAATCCTACAATGATCTTCTTTCGGCTTTAAGAACATTGGTGGCGGAGGACCAGTGTGAGGGTAAATTTGTTTTTGGCCGGCAACCTTCACTGCCTCCCACCAAAAAGGCAACTAAAGTTTCAAAAGCTAAACTATTGACTTCAAAGAGTAGCGGTGGAAGTGAAGGTGATAACTCGAAGGGCCACCTACAAACCCTTCTTGCTAGAGCTGGACATGAGGGACCAGCATACAAGACTAGACAGCTCAAGAACAACCAATTCCGAACAGTAGTAATTTTCAACGGGATGGAGTTTGTAGGTGAACCTTGTAATAGTAAGAAGCAGGCCGAGAAGGAGGCCGCCTCTGAAGCTATAAGGTGGTTGATGGGCGATTCTCCTCTCAGAGGTGATATTAACCACGTCTCCACGCTCTTGAGTAGAAACAAAAGGAAACATGGGAAGAGAGCTTGAGTAATAACTGACAAACAAAATTCTTGAACCTGCGTAAGTCTCAGCAACGATAACCGTTTCCATCCTGAGTTGGATAGTGATGGATGGATGGAAGCCATTCAGGCTTTGCCTCAAAGATTCATAGCATGTGGCTTTGGTAGTCGCCTTCTGAGCTTCTGCACCAATTTTGTTGGCCAATGGATGCTTCTGTGTTAATGTGTATAGAGTTTGAATTATGTTTTCTTAGTTCATGTTTATTTATAGGGATTGATAGGAGCAATTCTTAGCCTAATAGGTGGTGCATATGGAAACCGCATCATGTATTGTATAATGTAGTATAGCGAATGCTGGTGAAGGCATGGTTGGTAAGAGCACAATAAAGTGTATTGCATCTTCTACGTAGATGGAACTTCGTCAAATGTGCTGACTAAATTACTGAGTTTTTTATATAGTATAGCGTAAACTATTCTTGTACTTGCGAACAGACAGCTTATAAACAGCATTATACATGATTATTTCTCTTTTTCTAGTTCTCCTGCGCTTTTCGTTTTAGTGTGTTATGCTTTATTTCTATGGGGTCCTTGAGTTTATCCTTTGTGGCTTCTCCTTTACCGTACTAGTAAAAGGAAAGAGGGAAGTTCCATGCTTGGTGTAAAAAAATGGCGCAAAATGCGCGAGTGATGCAATGCGAAGTCACATTAGAATTCTAGTCGCTGACATTAGAATTCGTAAGGCGCGCATCGTTTTTTTTCCCTTTAATATTTTAACCTTATTAAAATGATATTTGTTTGGGAGGTTTAACCGTTTAAGGGCATCCACTTGATGTTGGTTGTATTACTGCAGGAGAAATAAAAAAACAGTAGAAGGGCATCCACAATGGTGAAAGTGGATTCCACCCACCAATAAATATTATTTTATTATCTCCTCTCACAATCTCTCTCTTACTTACCTAGGTTCTCTAAAAAGAGAGTGTTTTAGTTAAGAACCCCTCTCACATCCTCTCTCCTCCATCTCATCATTTTTTTTTTCTCTTTTAACATTATGGGTGGAATCCACACCATTGTGGATGCCCTAAGAAGATTAAGAAACTTTCTTCTCCTAGGGATGAACAAATTGATAGAGATTTTAGAGAATAAATAAATATACTTTGATTACATGATTGGAGCTTGCTCTATATTATAATATGGAGATGGTGCCACATGTCAGTATTTTATTAGAGGGAAATAAATAAAAAGGAAAAAAAAGAGGAAATAAGAGGGAAATCACGTGGGTAGGGGAGATGAGTAGGTGGGTAGGAGAGAGAAACATGTTTTTTTTCTTCAAAATATCATAACTTACAAAATATAAGTGCAAAAATAAAATAAATTATACCATTGTTAATCATTTTTCGTACTCTTCAAAACAAGATGCATCATTGATATGTTTTGATAAATTTTTTATTTTTTATTTTTTGTATGTGCATATTTTTTAAGAGTAATTGTGAATCTTAAGTTTTAAAAAAGTGAATTAAAGGTTGTTAAAAAGTGAATCAAAGGTTGTTAAAAAGTGAATCAGAGAGTTGCTCAAAAGTGAATAAGAGATTTAAAAAATGTGAATCTCATAAACAGAGATTGTTTAACTAAAATGATTTTGATTGTTTGACTAGTGTGAATCAGAGGTTTAAGAAAAGTGAATCAAAGGTTTTTAAAAAGTGAATCACTAGTTGTTATAAAGTGAATCAAAGTAATAAGAATGAATCTTGTAAGCATAAATTGTTTAACTAAAGTGATTAAGAGGTTTAAGAAATGTGAATCAGAGATTTTTATAAAGTAAATCATGAGTTTAAGAAAAGTGAATTAGTGGTTTAAGAAAAGTGATTCTCGTAAATAAAGATTGTTAACTAAAGTGAATAAGAGGTTCAAGAAAAATGAATCAGAGGGTAAATAAAGATTGTTTGGGGTAGGGTAATCTTTTTGGCATTAGTCTACACTTTATATTGTCGTTACTAACTCGACAGATTTTTAGGGTTTGTGGTTTAGGTACAACCCATAAAAATGCGGTTTTTAGAGTGTTTGGGGAAGATTCATTTTGTTAATGAATATGGTTCATTTTATTGTTAAAGAAGATTCATTTTGTTAATGATATGATTCACTTAAAAAATATGTAATATATACTCCTTCTAAAAACATGAATTAAGTTTACCAAAACATATCCATAATGCATCTTGTTTTGAAAAGCACGAAAAATGATGAACAATGGTATAATTTTTTTTTTAATTTTGAACTTATAGTTTGTAAGTTATAACATTTTGAAAAAATACAATTTCTCTCTCCTACTCACCTACCCCTCTCCCCCTCTCCCGTAAGTTGCGTGTGACTTTTCTCTTCTTCTTTTTTCTTTTTCCTTCATTTCCCTCCAATAAAGTGGTGACATGTGGACAATCTCCATATTCTAATATGGCACCAGCTCCATGCTCTCCATATATATAGTCCAAAATGGACATTAAACTATACACTAAATCTCCAATCAAAGAGAAAATATTATTAAGGAGAAATTAACTCCTAAATTTAATATCACATGTAACATATTAGTACATGTATTAAACACCACTAATATCACTCAATAAATTATATAAATACTTTATATAGTCTAAACAAAACATAGACACAATATATACATCCATATATATACATTTAAAACTAAATACCATAAGACACCATTTAGCACATAAATATAGCCATATATATACAACTTATATATTACATTATTAAGAAATGAAAAATTCAAAATTCCCCTTCAAATATCTCCTTGGCCGGCTGCTTGTATTAGAAAGAAGGAACTAAAAAGCATTGTTAGCAAATAAATAACAAATAAAAGTAAAACAAGTACACTTAAAAGCATAAAGTAAGGAAATCACTTGTACCTTACCCCTTTTTACTGAACTCGTACGCTCAGTCGTGTTTTCACTTCGCACAGTCGGAATTTTAAAAAACTTTACGATCTTGTCCCTGCTTTAATATCTTTCATAAATTACTATATTTAACCACAATTTATATCATATTACGAGGTGACCCCAAATTTCATTACGTACAGTCGGAATTACAATACGCTCAGTCAGAAAATGACCAATTTAGGGGCTAATGTAGGCAAAATTTATTAAAAGCGGTTCGAAAAAAGCAAAGAAGGATTCCGAAGTACTTATATAAGTAAAAAAATATATCATAAAAATTATCAGCAAAGTATACCATGACAAAGTAGACGAAAAGACGAACGCGTCGGCGCAAACGGATCGAAAAACGGAGCTATAACGAAGAAGATATGACAATTTTAAGACCGGAACTCGGCCAGGCGCCGTTAAAGAAGACCGCGCGCGGGCGCCGGTAAGAAGACCGCGCGCGGGCGCGCGTCATTCTTTACCGGCGCCGGCCCTTCTTACCGGCGCCTACGTCGAGTTCCGGTCTTAAAATTGTCATATCTTCTTCGTTATAGCTCCGTTTTTCGATCCGTTTACGCCGACGCGTTCGTCTTTTCGTCTACTTTGTCATGGTATACTTTGCTGATAATTTTTATGATATATGTATTATTTCTTCTTAAGCACAACATTAACTATCATCGACGTCTTGTTCGAACTTGCCTATCAACCACTAATTACATGTCCGTTGAAGAAGAATCTATTTGAAATTCATTGAAATTTTCTATCATTTCCACCACTTTCACGTCCATTGACGAAGAATCTATTTGAAATTATCAAAATTTCCTATCAATATCAATATTAACTATCATTAACTTCTTATTCCATAGTAAAATAATCAAGCATGTTCTATTCTAATTAACAGATGAATTGGACACCAATATAAATAGTTAGATGTATCGACATTAACAATCATCGATGTCTTGTTCGAACTAACCTATCAATTCCACTAAATTCATGTCCATTAAAGAAGAATTTATTTGACAATCATCAAAATTGCTCAAAAAATGTCATCGTTGAAACATATTTTCAATACTTCAAAGCGAGATCGGTTTGTCGTCGGAATTGCTCAAAGAATGTCATCTTTGAAACATATTTTCAGTACTTCAAAAGCGAGATCGGTTTGTCGTCAGAAATTGTTCAAAAAATGTGTTTTTTATAACAAATGAAAATGTATACATCTTTGAAACATATTTTCAATACTTCAAAAGCGAGATCGGTTTGTCGTCAGAAATTGCTCAAAAAATGTTTTTTTATAACAAATGAAAATGTATACATCTTTGAAACATATTTTCAATACTTCAAAAGTGAGATCGGTTTGTCGTCAGAGATTGCTCAAAAAATGTCATCGTTGAAACATATTTTCAATACTTCAAAAGCGAGACCGGTTTGTCGTCGGAGATTGCTCAAAGAATGTCATCTTTGAAACATATTTTCAATACTTCAAAAGCGAAATCGGTCTGTCGTCGGAGATTGCTCAAAGAATGTCATCTTTGAAACATATTTTCAATACTTCAAAAGCGAGATCAGTTTGTCGTCAGAAATTGCTCAAAAAATGTCATCGTTGAAACATATTTTCAATACTTCAAAAGCGAGATCGGTTTGTCATCGGAGATTGCTCAAAGAATGTCATCTTTGAAACATATTTTCAATACTTCAAAAGCGAGATCGGTTTGTCGTCGGAGATTGCTCAAAAAATGTGTTTTTTTATAACAAATGAAAATGTATACATCTTTGAAACATATTTTCAATACTTCAAAAGCGAGATCGGTTTGTCGTCAGAAATTGCTCAAAAAATGATATTTTTATAACAAATGAAAATGTATACATCTTTGAAACATATTTTCAATACTTCAAAAGCGAGATCGGTTTGTCGTCAGAGATTGCTCAAAAAATGTCATCTTTGAAACATATTTTCAATACTTCAAAAGCGAGATCGGTTTGTCGTCGGAGATTGCTAAAAAATGTGTTTTTATAACAAATGAAAATGTATACATCTTTGAAACATATTTTCAATACTTCAAAAGCGAGATCGGTTTGTCGTTAGAAATTGCTCAAAAAATATTTTTTTATAACAAATGAAAATGTATACATCTTTGAAACATATTTTCAATACTTCAAAAGCGAGATCGGTTTGTCGTCAGAGATTGCTCAAAAAATGTCATCTTTGAAACATATTTTCAATACTTCAAAAGCGAGATCGGTTTGTTGTCGGAGATTACTCAAAACAATAGTTTTATTGACGATCTATTACTAGAATGCAAGAGCGATGAGGAAAGACTAAAGAAGATCAAGACTTCAAAGTGTGCAGTAAATGATGACGACAAACATGAACTACTTCATATTGACGATCTTCTACTAGACTGCAAGAGCGATGAGGAAAGACTAAAGAAGATCAAGACTTCAAAGTGTGAAGTAAATGATGATGACAAACATGAACTACTTCATATTGACGATCTTCTACAAGACTGCAAGAGCGATGAGGAAAGACTAAAGAAGATCAAGACTTCAAAGTGTGCAGTAAATGATGACTACAAACGTGAACTACTTCATATTGACGATCTTCTACTAGACTGCAAGAGCGATGAGGAAAGACTAAAGAAGATCAAGACTTCAAATTGTGCAGTAAATGATGACGACAAACATGAACTACTTCATATTGACGATCTTCTACTAGACTGCTAGAGCGATGAGGAAAGACTAAAGAAGATCAAGACTACAAAGTGTGCAGTAAATGATGACGACAAACATGAACTACTTCATATTGACGATCTTCTACTAGACTGCAAGAGCGATGAGAAAAGACTAAAGAAGATCAAGACTTCAAAGTGTGCAGTAAATGTCTATTTTTTTAGTTTTAAACAGCAGGGATTTTCCATATACACTAACATTGTCTATCATTTCCACCGATTCCACTAATTAATTCATTTCGACAACTGATGCCCGAAATGCATTCCATAATCCTCAAATGACTAACATGAAAACCCTAATTGGAGGGTAAATGGTACAACTTATTCGACACGTGCATCATTTTAAATCCCAGATCAATTAACAATTCAAATGACTAACACGAAAACCCTAATTGGGGGGTACATGGTAGAGGAAAAGAAGAAATCTGATACATTTTGACAGAGAAAGTGAGAGGATGAACAATGCGTTAGGAATTAGTCTAGGTTTTAGTGCTAATTGTGGTGCGTTAGCCCTTTAGTGTATCATGAATCTCGTGGATTCTATTTATGAATTCTTTTAAGAACACGAGATCGGTTTGTAGTCGGAGATTGCTCAAAAATGTCTTTTTTAAAGACATTTAATTGTCATCTTTGAAACATATTTTCAGGACTTCAAAAGCGATTCTACTTCGGAATTACATACTTCGACAACTGATGCCCGAAATGCATTCCACAATCCTCAAATGACTAACATGAAAACCCTAATGGGAGGATAAATGGTACAACTTATTCGACTCACGCATCATTTAAATCCCAGAACAGTTACAATTCAAATGACTAACACGAAACCCTAATTGTGGGTGCGTTAGCCCTTTAGTGTATCATGATTCTCGTGGATTCTATTTAGTGAATTCTTTTAAGAACAACGAGATCGGTTTGTCGTCAGAGATTGCTCAAAAATATGATTTTTTTACAAATAAAATTGTATACGTCTTTGAAACATATTTTCAATACTTCAAAAGCGAGATCGGTTTGTCGTCGGAGATTGCTCCTAAAAGGTTTTTTTTATAACAAGTGAAAATATATACATGTTTGTAACATATTTTCAGGACTTCAAAAGCGATTCTATTTCAGAGTTTCATTTTCAAACAACATTGTTCACACGTCATTTCTCATAATGTTACAACTTATTCGACACACGCATCATTTTAAATCCCAGAACAATTAACAATTCTGTTGACTACCAGTACATGAAATCCAAATGTGTTTGCACTAATCAAGTCTGTGTTTGCTATATTTACCCTCGGGAGGGTCAATACGCTCAGTCGTGTTTTCACTTCGCATAGTCGGAAAATGACCATTTTGCCCCTGCTTTAATATCTTTCAGAAATTACTATATTTACCCACAATTTGTGACATGTTACGAGGTGACCCCAAATTTCATTACTGTAACACCCCTACCATTAATACAATGCTTACCGTCCAATCTCCTTACACATCAGATACACGCAGCGGATACATACTTACATACAGTGGGTGATACAATGCCGTTAGTCACCCACGTGACTAACAAGGCTACTTCTTCTACATACAGCATCGGTCTGATGGACCGGAATCCCGAGTGTTACATACTTACCATACACACTCCGTATACCAATAAATGCTACAATCTTCCATTCGATACAATACTTTAAATACATACAATATGATCCACATACCGAGTTACTAAGATCCTTATACAAGTATAATACCTCTTCCAAGTTCATACATACTCACTAAGACTACTTACTACCCGTTCCTCACAAGCTACTTGCTTCTAAATACAAGGGTGTGCCTCCGGTCTCTTACCTTGACCACATCCGCTTCGGTACCTGCACACTAAAAACGTTCCCCCTAGGGGGTCAGCTTTCGCTGCGCATGATAACCGCATACCCCGCGTACTAGTGAGGGTACGCCGACCACTTGGTCGAATACATGCAGTTCATTTTCATACAAACATACATGCATACATGCTCTTATACACAATATTACAATACATTACGCAAGACATACACACATACATACACTTCATTACATACAAGAAGTACAACATAAACCATCCAATACATACTTACCTTTTTCCGAATTACACATACACATTACATACACAATATACAATCTTGTTAGCTTCATTGGTCCACCCGGGTTAATCGGTGGAGATTACTCTTTTACTCGTTACTTCATACATACACATACATACTCATACTCATACATACTTACGATCCATACTTACTTACTCTTACTCTTACTCAAGTTAAGTCGTCGGGACCTCCGGCCCTGGGGACTACTCCGTCCCACCTCCGGGATTTACTTGACTCACCAATCCGGGATGCTACCCATTTAAGGGATTTGGGCCGCGGACCAGTTTAAGAGTCAGGAATTGCAGCCAACCTCTTGTGACTCCGCATCCTCACGCGTGGCCGAAGCTATCAGACTTCGACGCATTCTTCCAATTTACTCACTTAAGTTAGGAGTTAGATAGTTAGGAATTAGTAGAAGTCAACATCCAAACCACATACACAACACATCATTCAATACACATCCATACAAATACAATACAATATACAAGTACACTACAAGGTACAATTACACATCATCATCATTCATATATTTCATGAATTATACAAACTGTTGTTCAAGACAAATATCGAGAACAACGTAAACAAGCACAAGTAAGTGCAATACAATCCGATTCATGCATTTATCTTATTAGGTGGTCAAATAAGCACACAAATCGGGGTAACCAGATTAGGATACAGGGCATGAAGAAATCATACCTTTCACCATTGTACTTGTATCCCAACGTTCCTCCGGTGTTCACAATTCAAATCCTATGATATACATACAACCGAATAATTAATCTAACTATCATTAATTTAATTCGGTTACCCTTACGCTTCCTAACTCATACTTACTAAGTCTTCACATTCTTATACTTACATTTTATTTACTTACTTTTAATTACTTAACAATGGTTTACTTACATATATATGCACATATGTATAGGTGGGTATACGTATACACACACACACACATATATATATTATAATTATTTGATTTAATTAATTTTTTTTTTGACTCGACCGAACTTGCAAGTCCGGTCGCAAGTTCGGTCCAAGTCAGTAAGGAATTACGCTGGAGAATTACAGGGCCGACCGACCTTGCAAGTCCGGTCCCAAGGTCGGTCCATTCCAGTAAGTTTCGTATGTGAAAATTTTAGCCCGACCGACCTTGCAAGTCCGGTCGCAAGGTCGGTCCATTCCAGTAGCTTACTCGACGGAAATTTTTCTGGCCGACCGAACTTGCAAGTCCGGTCGCAAGTTCGGTCCATTCCAGAAGGTTACTGACGGGAGAATTTTCTGGTCCGACCGAACTTGCAAGTCCGGTCGCAAGTTCGGTCCATTCCAGAAGCATTCCCGTCTTTGTAAATCTGGGCTCGACCGAACTTGCAAGTTCGGTCCGGCCCAGTATTTGCATTTTTGTTTCTGTTTTCAGTCCTCTCTTTCACCCATTACTTCCCCATTGTTCCTACACTTATTCCCACATGTTACAACATTAATTAAACCTCCTAATACCCCTTAGTTCATCCACCAAGTTCCTTACTAAATCCATCGATCATCTTACACAATCTCCTCATTTCCTTTCCATACTTACAACAGATTTTCATTCTTCCATGCTACAGATTTTTGTTCCAACTTCTTACACCCAATACTCCTACTACCAATACCATCGCTAGCATCCCAAATACATTTCCAAACAATTACACATCTATACCCAAGTCCAACATTCATTTTACTAAGTCTTGTACTCTCATTCCTCCTAATTCCTCTAATGGAATCCAATACCTCTTGCTACAGATTTTGTTTACCCCCTTATGCTACAGATTTTCACTCATACTTCTATCATTCATTACTCATTCAACTACTGCTATTCTTAGCATCCAAAATGCCTTACTTTACATCTAGCTTCATCCCATTAACACACTCATTTCCAAATCTGTTTCAAACTACAAAACACTCCCATTGCACTCCTCAAGTACACCTAGTTATCACTTAGATTGCTTTCTCTTCTTAAACAACCTAAGTCCTCTCGTTCCTAGATAAAATTGGACATAGTCTCCCCTATATTATTACCATTCTCCACACATCATCTCAGCTCATATGTTCTCATTCTCACAACCTGTTTGCTCAAGCCACATGCTCACATTTCAACACTACTACAACAACATAAAATTCCTGCACATATACATTCAATACCCAATGTTTTCCTAAGCTTTTAAACATCATTTAAAAGGCTTCAAGACTGTTACATTGCTCTTCTACTTATACTCCAATACACTCATTACTCCTTATCATACACGTTACTTATTTTACTTCTCAAAATCTGTTACAGTACACACTACTAACTACACAAGAGAATGTGATTTACCTTCTTCTTCTTCTGTAGTTTTTCTCTTCTTGCTTCTTCCTCCTCTCTTTCCTTCCTCTTCCTCTTCCCACCGGTTTAGCAACCAAGATTCTACACTACAGCCCACATATACATACACACTTCAATACTAAAAACTAACCCTAACCATTGTTGAGTTTTAATGTAGGTTTTAGGGTTTAGAAATTTCATTACCTTGCAAGGGTATAAGTCATGCTTGGAATAGCTCAAGAACAATATTCCTCACACTCCAAGAGTGCCAAAATCGGCTAGAGTACAAAGGAGCAAGCAAGAGTTTAGCTCCAATTTCGTTTTGCCCATAAGGCTAGAAAAACAATGAGGTTTCAAGAAGATTTTTACCTCAAAATGACAAGGAGAAGAAGGTGGTTCTAGTAGTAGTCTTGAAGCTCCAAATGCTCCATACCCATGGAGATGAAAGTTCTCCTTTTCGGATTTCGAAAAGATAGAAACGTTGCTCTTGATGAGAGGAAGACAACGGTGGTATTTTATAATTTTTGGAGAATGTTTGATGGAGTAACAAGAGGAGAGAGTGAGGTTTTGTGTGTGTTTGTTTACTCCTCCATGGCTGTCGCCTGCTTAGGGAAGAAGATGGGAATCAGAGAAAGAGAGGGAGTGGGTACGGTGGGGATAGGAGAGAATGAGAGAGTAGGAGAGAGAGAGGTAAAAGTGAGTGTGTGTGGGGTTACTTTATTATTTTGTTTGTTTGTAATAAGAAGGAGTTAGTGAGTGTGTGAGAGAGGGGGATAGGGGGCCGGCTGGCACCACACACACACACACAACTTTACTTTTTATTTTAAAAGTGGACACATAAGTTTGGGTTAATTATGTTTCTACCCCACAACTTCCCGTTTTTGACAGTTTTTACTAATCTCTCGTTTTATTGATTTTATTGGTTCTAAAGCTTCACTAATATTTATTAATGATTATTTAGCTGACCAAAATTGTTACGAGTCTATTTGACCCGTTTAAAGTCACGTTTTCCCGGTTACCTCGAAAAACGCGCTTTAAGGTTCGTTAGTGATTTTAATCCGTTTTAAGGATCCGTTTTCTTCGGGAGTTGTTCCCATATATTATTTAGGTCTTATTAAACCTTTAGAATCCCTATAATACTCTAACCGAGGTCTCATACCTCCTATGGTTATTTAACGCTTATTTAGCGTTTTCCGCTTTTAAGCGTTTCTTTATTTCTTTTGGATTTATTTTTCCTTACCAGTATTAATTAGGTACCATTAGGCCCTTAAATACGTATTAGATTAATTTTAATCCTTATGTTTAAGTTCGGGTATTTCAATCTACCCCCCTTAGGAACTTTGTCCTCAAAGTTGTTCGAGGTTATGGGTTTACAATGCTTACTCATTCTTACGTGTCTAATACCAAAGCCATACCTTCTTCCTCCTTACACTTCCCAAATCCATTACTCAGGTCCCTACATACCATACCATACCAATGTACTATAGTTACTCCAATCTGCATTACTACCAACCATCCGGTTTCTTATTACCATTTATACATTCACACAGTGCAAGCTATCCCCAAAGCAATGCAATACACATTATGATCCCGCAGGCACTCAGGTCATCTAGACACAGGACTCCTCTATGTCCCGCTGCCCTTGGAATAATACAACCTGCTACACCACTATCTTCTCCGGTATAAGCTTCTAGCAAATACTTAGTCTCCAGTCTATGGAAAATCCTTCCCCACGGCTACATAGAAATCCTTCTAAAACATACAACTCCAGATTCCAATTTATGTTCATTACTTCTATCCTATGTGTGATTCTTGTGACCACTTGAGGGGCTTCAAGAATCATTCGACCCTGATGTGATCAGCATCAGTGTTGAACTATCTTTCCACCCCAATTTGTGTTCGGTTTCCCTTGATCTGATCAGGATCAAGTTCGACTTCCCACATCAGGTTCAATCAAACAAATAATTTAATTGTTTTCATTTTCTATCTTTTTATTCTTTCTAGTCGTGATTACGAATTCATACATCTCCAAAGGATGGAATCAATCCATCAATCATCCTCACTCTACTTCCCAAATGCTTTACTCCGTGGTTCAATACCTAAATGCTCACTTCATCGACTGTTACTACTTCCATTCATTACTCACCATCATCTCCTATATTCTAACTAAGGAATACTACACTTATAAGATTTAGTTGACTTCAATTGTTTCAAATATTTTACTTACGATTCCACTACTCATAAACTTCATTCATCTACTATCCTCATTCATTTCGTACTACTTCTTCAAAGGTTACAATACTTGTGGGGCTCCGTCCACTACTCATTACTTTTCTTTTACTAATACTCTTACATTGGTGTTACAAGATGGGTATACTCCTCCTATGGTATTTGCATGTCTAATGCCTAATTACCATAATTACAATGTGAATGAGTACTTATGTTTATTTAACATAGTATCAATCATCAATTTGGTTCTCATTTGTGTTATGCACATTATGGTTTATGTGTTTTATTCACAAAACTTACATTAAGCGGTTTTCGCTCTACCCCCCTTAAAAGGGATTACGCCCACGTAATCTACCATATTTTATTATTATTAAACTTTGGTTTAATCAGTCTGGGCAAACTGAAGCGTTTAGCTTCACTACCGTATACTATACAATATGCTCTGGTCAAAGGGATCTTAACCATACCAATGGTTTAGTCTTTGCACCAAGAATTCCTATATGAGTTTCTTTAACTCATAATTAATTCGGTTCTAGCCTAACCGGCTTCAAGGCATTAATAGTCATTCTATTATACTTACTAGGTATATTGTCTCCTAGCTAGGGCCCACTAGCTTCTGCTGCGCGACCCTGATAGCTTGGGTTACTTACCCTTCGTGTTATCATTAATGTGCTATACATCACCTTTTTATCCGTCTATTATGGGAATAAGGTTTACTAGACAAATGCGGTATTCTTTTACCGTGGTTGAACTCAATGAGTTTAAGATTTATAACCAGCTCTCTGGTAATCTACTGCACATGCTATTCGTGCTTCCACGATTATTCGTTAAGTTCCTCCGACTTATTGTCGGGCGAGGTTAAGCCACTATTTAGTTATAGCGCTTCCTCTGTTGTCAATAGCTCATGGATTACACCAGTTCTTCTGGTTCAGTACAAGTGTTCTTTACTTGTATGACCTTGCATTTTCTATGTGTTGGTCCTAGTGACTTCCTTGTATCTCCTTTCACCTTATATTCCAATGGAATTCACATCTTGTGATTATTAGTGTGTTGTACACTCTTCGTGCTTCTTTGGCCTTAGGCCGTACTGTATGTTGCTAAGCTTGCTTGACTGGCTTATGCCATGTTTGTGGTGAAAGGAAAGATTTAGTACGGTTTACATTCTCCATATCCCTCGCCATCTCATTAGGTCATTAGCTGAACAAGTGCAATGCCAAAACACTCAGTCATACAGAGTGCAGAGGCGTAAACGCTTGACAGTAAGTCGCTTATGTGATGGGAAAGAATATTTCTGTGTGTCATCTCATACTTATACTCCGTGTCGTTGCTTATCTACTTCCTCATAGCGGTCGCTTGTTGCGCACCGTATTCTTACTCATTATACAACATCGTTTTTACTGTTTCTGTTACTGTGATAGTTCCTCTTTACTCATTGCCATTGTCATTGGCACCATTCCCTTATGGTATGTATACCCTGGGGTTTCCAATGTTCGTGTGTATGACGGTTGTCGTAGCATACCACAATATTAATATCTTCCCAATGTGGAGATGTTCTTCCATTTTAGGTTTCATGTGTAGGTTAGCTTACCTCACATTCCATCATCATTTATGATACGGTTTACCAAGTATCTTGGTTGACCAAGGGTGAGATAACTCATCGGGTTATAAGCTCTCTTGAGCGTTAGTCATTCGTGATGTTCAATGTGTGTTCACATTAATTGCTTTGATAATTATTGCCTTTCAGTGCTGAGCATTGGTTTAGGCTCTGGCTGTGTAGTTTTGCTTGTATGTATATTACCAGGACATCCCACGAAACTTCAAGGGTTTTCTGGTCCCGTTCTCCAACTGGAGGGTATTCTATCACTGACAAGTGAAGGTTCTTGTTGTGGGGTTTGTCTCCACTCATAGGTCTAATAACAAGGTTTGCTATGTTGGTGTTTACGCAATGGTCCACCACATGTTTGGGTGTTTATGGAGTATGCTTACTCCTTAAGTCGTAATGGTTTGGAGATCTCATTTCCTTATTTCATCACCCCTTGGCAATATCTATATGCGTGGGCTTTTCTGTTATAATAGATGGAAGCCTTTTCTAAGGTTCACATCATCGCCGCATTAGTGGTCTTCGGTTACGAGGGGTACCTTCCCTTGGGTTTCTCGTAGTGTCCAAGTGTGGACTAGGCCAATGTTGGCATTATCATGATTCTCATGCCTCTGTGCTACCATTGCTACAGAAGGCATGACGGTAATTAAGAACTCTGTCAACTGTATACTAGGCTGATGCTCTAGTGACAGTGACATTGAGTTGGCCATTACTCCAAGCCACTCAGGATGCTGGGTTTGAATTTATGGTCCAGTTGTTGATTTCTTGTCGTATGAGGCAATCCCCCTTGCAAGTCTTGTTACCAACGGTGTGGGTTTTGCAATCGTTTGAGTTCATATAACGTATTTGGTTTACGGCTTCTGAGCCGTATTGCTGCAAGCTATGCCCCTTGCAGGCTGCTTATACATGTCTCCACTCCATGTATACCGCCATAGGTTGAGATATTATTGGGCTCCATGGTAAGTCGTGACATCACGCTTCCGTTCATAGGAGACTCTTAGGCAATCTGGTGCTGATCAGTGCCTTTTATAGACTAGGGTATTTCCTGCCAAGTGAAATCTCTTCGGTGTCTTAACCGAGTGTTCGTTCCAGCTCCTGTATTCTTATCTTGACGCTTTGTTTGGCTGTTGTTAATCCAGTCACCCGCAAGAATTGCTCCTGGGTGTTGTTAAATGGTGCCGTTACATCCGGCTAACGTTTATGATATGTTGTCCACTGTATCGTCTCGTGGTATTGTACTTGAGTTGTCCCTTTTGGGTTATGACGTCTCCCGTTCTTGGGTAGACTGTTTACACTTGCTCCTAGTGCTTAAGACTGGGTTTGACATCCCCTTCAATGATGGATTATACTTGTGGTAATCTTGGGGTTGCTCTTGGGAACTCCACCCCGTTTATTGAGCGTTGTTAGGTTCACGTTAGGCATTCGCCTTACTGTATTTAGGCTGGGCATTCCATCCAGCTGTCAGGTAATTGCTTGGATTATTTAAGACATATCCAATGTCTATACTTACTAGTATGTGCTCTTTGCACTTCCTAGTTCTTATTCCTCATCTTCAGATGGCTTCCCTGAGTTCCTTGATACTTGGTCGTCTGAGGTGTCCAACTGTTCTGGTTTGAACTCACTCATGGTCCGTAGAACGGAGTTGACTACTTCCTGTGCGTCGCACACTACATGTATACATACGTGGGGTACCATATTGATACGTTACCACTTACCCAACTATATGTCGGGCCCGCAAGCTCCTTCGGAGTGCGGTTGTCCCACATCCCGTAACGGGTACACTCGTAGTGTTCGTCACACGCCTAGGTGAAGTATTCTGTTGCCAACTCCTCTTGTATCATTCTATGATACTCACCGTAATCATGTTGGTTCGGTTTTTAAAATCCAAGGGTTTAAAAGAAGGTTTATGGTTTTGAAAGAAAACTTGGTTTGAAAACTATGGTTCGGTGTTAAAAGAGGTTCTTCATGGCATAGCCATGTTCGAAATCTTGACCAAGTCCAGCTTCTCGCTGACTGGTATATTCTAAATACAGTGGTTGGGCCGTTAGGCCTTTCCAAGGTTCCATTCTTTCAGTGCCAGGATTTGTGATCCAGTAATTGTTTCATTATGGTCACAGCACATTACTACGTACTTGTGACGTGTTAGGGTTCCTCTGTATGTTCCTGTCCTTGCTGCACTTGCCGTGGCAAGTGCGTGGTATTGGTGGTTTTTGGGTAAACCTACACCGGTCACGGTATGGTTTTCACTGGTACTTGATAGTCTTGTTGGCTCTTCCCTCGATCTTATCGATCTATAATTGGTATACTCGATCCTTTAGGTAGCTTCTAGGTGGTCTAGACATGGCTGTCGTAGATCTGGGTACTTCTCCAATCCTGGGAGATTCCCACTCTATTTGGTTCAGTGTCGTTCCTTGTGGCTCGTTCCCACGCATCTGTGGTGGTTACTGAGCCTTCCCTGTTTAGGCACTACTCTTGTAGTCCTATTGGATTATATATCATGGTTGTTCTTGTAGTCGTCTGAGCTATATTGGCCAGATATTGCAACCTTAATGGCGTCGTAGTTTTGGAGTTAACCGCTTCCGACTATGTCCTTAGTCAGCTAGCATACCATTGGTGGTATTATTCAAGTATTACTACCCCGTAGACTTGTGTCTCGGGTTCCGTTACTGCTCCCTTTTTCATTCCGTTGCACGGTTAGTGCTTCCTTCTTGCTGTTGGTTGACTAGCAAGGTTTCGCGACTGCTAAGCACGTCGCCCCACGCTGTTGTAAGTTGCAGCTTCCTCGTGGTTGGAGTGCTCGTTCAACCGATGTTGAGTGCGGGTATCGTTGTTTATCCGGGATCTATCTCCGGGTCTTCCACTCCTTGGAATTTACCATATATCGGTTCTTGTTACTGTGTGGTTGCTTCACAACTGCCAGATCGGGTTTCCCCGAGTATGAGAGGACTTTCCTTCTCTCTGGCGTCCTTTCCCAAGTTATACAGTGGGGTTTGCGGTGGGCGGGACTAGTATTATAGGTATCCGGTACTCACCGGTAGTTCCTAACTAGCATGTCTATAATGCTAACACTCAGCCCTTAGCCCTGAGCTTCTAATTCCTAACTCGGTATTTCCAGTCATCAGAGCGACACTTCGCTCTGATACCACTTTTTGTAACACCCCTACCATTAATACAATGCTTACCGTCCAATCTCCTTACACATCAGATACACGCAGCGGATACATACTTACATACAGTGGGTGATACAATGCCGTTAGTCACCCACGTGACTAACAAGGCTACTTCTTCTACATACAGCATCGGTCTGATGGACCGGAATCCCGAGTGTTACATACTTACCATACACACTCCGTATACCAATAAATGCTACAATCTTCCATTTGATACAATACTTTAAATACAATACAATATGATCCACATACCGAGTTTACTAAGATCCTTATACAAGTATACTACCTCTTCCAAGTTCATACGTACTCACTAAGAGACTACTTACTACCCGTTCCTCACAAGCTACTTGCTTCTAAATACAAGGGTGTGCCTCCGGTCTCTTACCTTGACCACATCCGCTTCGGTACCTGCACACTAAAAACGTTCCCCCTAGGGGGTCAGCTTTCGCTGCGCATGATAACCGCATACCCCGCGTACTAGTGAGGGTACGCCGACCACTTGGTCGAATACATGCAGTTCATTTTCATACAAACATACATGCATACATGCTCTTATACACAATATTACAATACATTACGCAAGACATACACACATACATACACTTCATTACATACTAGAAGTACAACATAAACCATCCAATACATACTTACCTTTTTCCGAATTACACATACACATTACATACACAATATACAATGCTTGTTAGCTTCATTGGTCCACCCGGGTTAATCGGGTGGAGATTACTCTTTTACTCGTTACTTCATACATACACATACATACTCATACTCATACATACTTACAGATCCATACTTACTTACTCTTACTCTTACTCAAGTTAAGTCGTCGGGACCTCCGGCCCTGGGGACTACTCCGTCCCACCTCCGGGATTTACTTGACTCACCAATCCGGGATGCTACCCATTTAAGGGATTTGGGCCGTGGACCAGTTTAAGAGTCAGGAATTGCAGCCAACCTCTTGTGACTCCGCATCCTCACGCGTGGCCGAAGCTATATCGGACTTCTACTCATTCAAATTTACTCACTTAAGTTAGGAGTTAGGTAGTTAGGAATTAGTAGAAGTCATCATCCAACCACATACACAACACATCATTCATATACACATCCATACAAATACAATACAATATACAAGTACACTACAAGGTACAATTACACATCATCATCATTCATATATTTCATGAATTATACAAACTGTTGTTCAAGACAAATATCGAGAACAACGTAAACAAGCACAAGTAAGTGCAATATAATTCGATTCATGCATTTATCTTATTAGGTGGTCAAATAAGCACACAAATCGGGGTAACCAGATTAGGATACAGGGCATGAAGAAATCATACCTTTCACCGTTGTACTTGTATCCCAACGTTCCTCCGGTGTTCACAATTCAAATCCTATGATATACATACAACCGAATAATTAATCTAACTATCATTAATTTAATTCGGTTACCCTTACGCTTCCTAACTCATACTTACTAAGTCTTCACATTCTTATACTTACATTTTATTTACTTACTTTTAATTACTTAACAATGGTTTACTTACATATATATGCACATATGTATAGGTGGGTATACGTATACACACACACACTTAAATATATCTATAATTATTATTTGATTTAATTAAATTTTTTTTTTTGACTCGACCGAACTTGCAAGTCCGGTTGCAAGTTAGGTCCAAGTCAGTAAGGAATTACGCTGGAGAATTACAGGGCGCGACCGACCTTGCAAGTCCGGTCCCAAGGTCGGTCCATTCCAGTAAGTTTCGTATGTGAAAATTTTAGCCCGACCGACCTTGCTAGTCCGGTCGCAAGGTCGGTCCATTCCAGTAGTTACTCGACGGAAATTTTCTGGCCGACCGAACTTGCAAGTCCGGTCGCAAGTTCGGTCCATTCCAGAAGGTTACTGACGGGAGAATTTTCTGGTCCGCCGAACTTGCAAGTCCGGTCGCAAGTTCGGTCCATTCCAGAAGCATTCCCGTCTTTGTAAATCTGGGCTCGACCGAACTTGCAAGTTCGGTCGCAAGTTCGGTCCGGCCCAGTATTTGCATTTTTGTTTTCTGTTTTCAGTCCTCTCTTTCACCCATTACTTCCCCATTGTTCCTACACTTATTCCCACATGTTATGAAACACCCCTGAATATTTACTCACATAAAATCATAAACGCGAGGAGACTATCCGAAAATAACGCGTTATATAATTCGGACATAAAGTAATTTATGAACAATAAAATTTAGCAACGTTATATGTTAATATAGTCGTCTTATATTGTCCGCATACGAGAATACATGTACATAACGTTATGATATTATAACGTTGTAAATAATAAATAGTAACATTGCATAACATCGTAACGTTGTAATATAAATGATAACGTCGCATAACTTTGTAACAACTAAATAAATAAATATAACACGGTATATTATATAGTCTTACATATATAAATAAGCAAGTTTAACTTATACAAAAAAAAGAGAAGAAAAAGGAGCAAAAACGCTCCCATTGAGGCTCGAACCCGAGACCTCCCGTACCTTTCCCCAAATGCTTAACCATTTGAGCTTTGCTCGATTTCAGTAATCTATACCAACCGTACTAGTGTCGAGTCTAGTAAGCCAACTACAAAAAGAAGTACCAAACGTATCCCTGTGGCAACGACAAGTTCTTCTTCTTCCTCACTATAACCAGATCGACCAAAAACAATGGAAATCAGAGGAATCTTGGGCGACAGTCCCTATTTTATTCCAATGCCCATGTTCTCCTTGTAACCTGAGATCACCCAGCACCATTCCCTCCTGAATGTCACGCCCCGGATCAAAAAAAATGGAGGAATGACAATAGGCATCACGCCAAAACTTGTAATCAGAACCAGCACTTCAATACCCAGGTATCATTTCCGCTCCCCACTTCTATTCTCTGCAGCATCGAGACACAAGTACAATAATCTCTACCAGTCCACAAACACCCACTGCACCTCCTTGGTTCAGCAAAAATGAGCAGAACATTGACATACACATCAAAGTTCGATCCTGTTCTAACTCTCACGCATCAGAGACCATCCCTTTTGCAAAATTCCACCAACCCTGCATTGAAAACAACAAGAGTTTTGCCACCAACAATTGTCTCACGAGTGCTCTTCTTTTTCCTCCAACCCAACCTCTGATTTATACCTTGCTTGACTATTCGTTTTTCCTCTGCATGCGTGCCAACCACAACAACATGTAAGCTTCTGTGTGTTGCTCATGCGAGAAGGGTAGACCAAGCCTTCATGGCACTCCCAAACTCCTAGTTTTGTTGTTGCAGTTCGAAGAAAAAAAAAACTGACACAATATTCTTGCACCTTCTCTTGTTAACCAGTGATCTCCAACCTGTGGATCTCTCTCCTGTCTGTCTGTTCGAGCCGGTGCCAGGCTCTTTGGAATCTGAAACAATAGACCCAAGGAACTAGCGAGGTAAAGAGACTGCAAAAAGTCCCTCTCTTTCTCTGTTTGGTTTGCCTTGAAAACTATGCTAGCTTCAATCTTCCTAACCTTCCTGTTGATCACGTAAGAAGCCATACATGCTAAGAAGGAGAGGAGCACTGGAGATCTTGCAACTTATACTCTGCTAGGACATTAACAGAAGGTAAAAAAAAAAGAAAACCTCCATTTGCATAAAGCTGCATTTCTCCAACTTCTCATCCGTTTTCACTTCTGGGTTGCTAAAGATTAACACATGGAAAATTTTCTAGAGGAGTCGTGAGTTCAAGAATCTAGAAGCCTATACCGTGCCAAGAATCTCCAGGAGGAAATTCCCATTCCAAAAGACAGAGAGAAAAAACCAAAGGTATCGAATCCATCCTTCTGTACAATTTCTTTTAAAACCCATTACCTTCCTGTATAACTGGAACTCCAGAAGGGAATCTGATACATTATCGAATTAGAAATCTACCTAAAGCTTGTTAGTACCCTCAACTAAAGTAGTAACTGATCTGGTAGTGGTTGGGAAGGAAGAAAAGAAAAAGAAAAGAACACTTAAAACAACTTAATGATGAGCCGTCTGTCAACCTGAGGATTTACTGAAAACTTATAATCTGTTGTGTCTGTATTCTAGCTGGCTAGGGTGTACCGTGGAGTGGTGATGATTATTAATGGATTAAACACCATATCCATGAATGAAAAGCAAAACAGAAGATAGAAAATAAAAAGAACTTATCAGTTCTGGTGTCGCAGGTTTTTCAATTCTGAAAGGTTGTGTTCTTCTATACTAGTTCTCGGGGGTATAGCCCTTGTTTGGGGTCTGTTACGAAGTTAAATCATGTTAAGGGAAAGTAGCTAGATGGATAGAAATCTAGCGAGAACCAGCCAACATAATTAAGACATAAAAAATAAATAACTGAAGATATGCAAGGAGAGCTTATCAGCTGTTGAGGTTCCGTTTTCCAGTTTTGGGTTCAGAGTTTCGTTTTCCTTTGCCAGTTTCAGTGTTTGGATATACCAGTAACGTTACCCAAGTAGCGTTGGGTTTGTTTGGGGTTGGAAGCTTGATAAAACACTTAAGTAACCAAGACAGTAATTAGGGAAGAATTGAGATCCATTCGTAAATAGAGAAAAGAAATGGAATGGAGAATATCAGACTGTTCCTTTCTCAGTGTTTCAGTTCTCAAGTTTCTGGAGGATTAGTTACTGAATTGTTAACAGGGCGTGTAGGTGTAATAATGGATCTAAAGCATGGATACTACACTCACCTAAGTAGCATACACCTGGGAAGGTTACAGTCAGTGGGAGAAAACTAAAACTGAAACTAAATAAAGTAGAACGCCGAAAGGGGTTTCAGGTTCTATTATGATTTCTCTCTGTATGAATGACTTTCAGAGGAGTTAAGGAAGCTATAGTGGCTCGAGAATGGTTCAAAAAATTCTACTAACCCAAAGCCTACGTGTGGATAGGTCGGGGGAGAAATTTGAAAACAGGATATGTGACAGAAAAGAATGGTAAAAGTAAAGCCACAGTTTTCGGTTTCAGGTTTCAGGTGTGTTTTAGTTCTGTAAAATGAACTTTCAGTAGTATTAGCAGCCTTGGGTAGAGTAGTTTCTAAGTTCAGATCTTCCTAATACACGTAACTAAGAAGCTGAGCAGGTTGGGGAAAATTAAGAAATGGTTTAGGTAACAGGAAACCAAGCAACAGAATGAGTTACGTTAATTTGTGATTTCAGGTTCTCTTCGAATCAGTTTGGGACATCTCAGTAGCTCTGTCTAACTCTTGGGTCCTATCTTTGATGTTAGAATCTTGATTAAAGTCTTAACTAACCAAGTGGGTAATATAGGATAGATTAAGTGCCAAGACGTGAGCTAACAAAGGAATAAAAGAGAAGATAGCAGAACTTAATACTTCAGTTTTTATGTTTTGTTTCTGAAAGTTTTTTTTCTGTACAACTTTTACAGAGGGTTTGTAAGGGGTGTATTGAGTGACTAACGAACCCAAACACACCTAATACACTTGAGAGAAGTTACAGACACCCTTGGGTTGAATTAGGAGTTAATCTAATCAGCTAACAGCAAGGATCAAAAGGAATAAAACTGATCCTGTTTCAGTTGTCCTTTTAACAGATTTCCCTGATCGAGTGTTCAGTATAACTGAGATACAGAGGGTTAAGAGGGGTTGTGTTAGGTTAAAAAATCAACCTAAATCAGTGCTAATACATTTGTCTAGGGGTATATGCATGGGAAGGGTTGGAAGTCAGTTTGATCAATTAAGAAGTAAGTGAAAAAGAGATTATACAAGCTGTTGTTTCAGTTTGTTTGTTCAGTTTCTGCCCTCTGTATAATGAACTTCCAGAGTTGTTATCAATGTGTTTTGAGTTGGGTTGGAGTTTAAAACATTATTAAACACCTATAGCTAGTTGGGTAATACTGTGGGAGAGAGTGAAACATCGATTCAACTCAAGAAAAACTAGAAACAAGAAGGAACATTTAGATTGTGGTTTCAGATTCTCATTAGTATTTAGTTTCTGTATACCAAGATTACTGGGGCATTATAAGGGTGATTTTAGTTTGATATGAACCCAAACCGGTACTATTGTACCTAATTAGTTGGAGGAACATTTTAGGATAAAATAAACCACCGTGGATACATAGAGGAGAGGCTAAGTGTGATTCAATACCGAAATTATGTTGCAGTTTATAAATTTTGGGACTCCTGTATCAATGGGTTTCGGGGGTACTTTAAAGACTATATTGTTGTGATGCTAGGTTAAAATCATTGATGACCTAGAAATTGTGAATTGACGATGTAAATGTTCTAGGAGTGAGATAAAACCTAAGGTTATTACTTGGGAAGTTTCTAAGGGCTAATGTCAGTTGAACCTTCAACAAAGAATTCACCTAGGGAACAACCCCGATAAAATGTGATAAATAGGAGAATGTCACAAGGGTCATCACATGAAATTATAAACTGACAAATTGTTCTTAATTGACGTTAGGCCGTAACGAACGCCAACCGGGATCCCTTGTGTGTGAGACGACACTTGCTTCTGATCCAGGTATGGACATGTGTGGTTCGTATGTTGCCGTGTTACACGGCTTGTTTGCTTTGTGTGCTGTGTGCCTTGTGTGTGAAAATGACATAAGATCAAAGCATGGAATTGGATTGCTTGTTTATCATGTTGTATGATTTCTATATCATTGTTGAATATATCATTGCGCGCACACAGTAGTTTAGTCCCTTTCGCGTTATGGAACTTTGAGATGAGACTCAACGAACTATGTAAACAAAGAAACTACATAAAGGGAAAACTATACGAGAACTACTACGAACTATGGAAATAAAGAAAACACTATAAGGGGAACTCCTCTCTAAATCATTGAGGACTACCATGACACCCACTATGGTGTCTATGCTTTAATGATAATGAAGAGCAAGTCTCCTTTGGTGAGACATGACGAACCACGTAGACAAAACAAAAGAACTATACAAAGAGACGAATCCTCTCTAACTTTAGAGGACCGCTAATGACACCCACTATGGTGTCGAGACTATAATGATAATGAAACGAAAAGTATCAACTGTGAAACATGAGAATAACCCGGGAAGACAACAGCTCGGGCCGCGCGGTAGGATGATCGGGAGTTGGTATCTGCATCAGATCCTTCGACCGTCTATGATGGAATATATTTTGGTGAAGCACATCCCGGAGTCCAGAGGTGACTTCCGCTTCCTTGACCCTGGGTGTCGGGAATGGGGGGAGTGACAAGTTGGTGAAGCACATCCCGGAGTCCAGAGGTGACTTCCGCTTCCTTGACCCTGGGTGTCGGGAATGGGGGAGTGACAAATTGGTGAAGCTTATCCTGGAGTCTAGGTGACTTCCGCTTCCTTGACCCTGGGTGTCGGGAATGGGGGACTAGCTATGGAGGAGACGTCCTCCAACGTGCGGTGATAAAAGAATTCACAAATAATCCTTAAAGAAACAAGGAACGAATAGCACCTACATATAAAAGCTTGGGATCTAATTTATATCCCCTGACTTGGTGCCAGAGAATAGAGGAAAACTTGTGTAATGAGACCAAGCAAACAAGAGAAAGTCACAAATGTGATCCTTTAAGAAAACAAGGAATGAATAGCACCTACATAACAAAGTCTCGGGATCTAATCTATATCCCCTGACTCGGTGCAAGAGAAGAAAGGAAAACATAAGTAATGAGAACAAGAAAACAATACGTAAGCTCTTGAATGATCCCATAGTGAGGATCGACGGTATAATATACCTACGCACACGTGTGTATTTGTATGATTGTTGTTGCTACATCAGCAGCTTATTGTGCTGATTTACGTGTTGACATTGCTATGCTCCTTGCAAGTTGTGCTTGGTTGCTTTTGATATTGCTATGCTACCGATGAGTGTGTATGGTATCATGATGTGCTGATGTGTGCTTTACTGCTTAATTATGGCATGTAAATTGACTTAATAAAATTCGACCAAGTAGTCGTGTGGCCCGGTAACATGCGGGCTTCACACGTTCATACTCAGCGTAGTTTGCTGAGTCCTTTACACCCAATTTTTTTCAGGTCTTGTGCCAGACGATGACGGAGAGTAGGCAAGGGTGACTACCATAGGGGTAGTCCATATGGCAAGACTTTTAGTAGTATGCTTTCTTATGTATGGGTTATGTTGTTTAAGTTGTTAACTAAACTGTAGATGCTCGGTACTTGAGTTGTACTTTATATTATATTTGGATTTCGTTAAGTTGGACTTCCAGTCATTCAGACCGTAACTTGGAGTTAGTAATGAGGACTGTCAACCACGTGGGTGGTTGGCGTCTGTGACACCCGGATGGAGGTTATTCCGCTGCAAGCTAGTTTACATTATCGTCGAGCGTTTCAATTAATCTAGGGATGTTTTATTCGGGGGTGTTACATGTTACAACATTAATTAAACCTTCTAATACCCCTTAGTTCATCCATAAAGTTCCTTACTAAATCCATCGATCATCTTACACAATCTCCTCATTTCCTTTCCATACTTACAACAGATTTTCATTCTTCCATGCTACAGATTTTTGTTCCAACTTCTTACACCCAATACTCCTACTACCAATACCATCGCTAGCATCCCAAATACATTTCCAAACAATTACACATCTATACCCAAGTCCAACATTCATTTTACTAAGTCTTGTACTCTCATTCCTCCTAATTCCTCTAATGGAATCCAATACCTCTTGCTACAGATTTTGTTTAGCCCCTTATGCTACAGATTTTCACTCACACTTCTATCATTCATTACTCATTCAACTACTACTATTCTTAGCATCCAAAATGCCTTACTTTACATCTAGCTTCATCCCATTAACACACTCATTTCCAAATCTGTTTCAAACTACAAAACACTCCCATTGCACTCCTCAAGTACACCTAGTTATCACTTAGATTGCTTTCTCTTCTTAAACAACCTAAGTCCTCATTCCTAGGTAAAATTGGACATAGTCTCCCCTATATTATTACCATTCTCCACACATCATCTCAGCTCATATGTCCTCATTCTCACAACCTGTTTGCTCAAGCCACATGCTCACATTTCAACACTACTACAACAACATAAAATTCCTGCACATATACATTCAATACCCAATGTTTTCCCAAGCTTTTAAACATCATTTAAAAGGCTTCAAGACTGTTACATTGATCTTCTACTTATACTCCAATACACTCATTACTCCTTATCATACACGTTACTATTATTACTTCTCAAAATCTGTTACAGTACACACTAACTACACAAGAGAATGTGATTTACCTTCTTCTTCTTCTAGTTGTTTTTCTCTTCTTGCTTCTTCCTCCTCTCTTTCCTTCCTCTTCCTCTTCCCACCGGTTTAGCAACCAAGATTCTACACTACAGCCCACATATACATACACACTTCAATACTAAAAACTAACCCTAACCATTGTTGAGTTTTAATGTAGGTTTTAGGGTTTAGAAATTTCATTACCTTGCAAGGGTATAAGTCATGCTTGGAATAGCTCAAGAACAATATTCCTCACCCTCCAAGAGTGCCAAAATCGGCTAGAGTACAAAGGAGCAAGCAAGAGTTTAGCTCCAATTTCGTTTTGCCCATAAGGCTAGAAAAACAATGAGGTTTCAAGAAGATTTTTACCTCAAAATGACAAGGAGAAGAAGGTGGTTCTAGTAGTCTTGAAGCTCCAAATGCTCCATACCCATGGAGATGAAAGTTCTCCTTTTCGGATTTCGAAAAGATAAAAACGTTGCTCTTGATGAGAGGAAGACAATGGTGGTATTTTTATAATTTTTGGAGAATGTTTGATGGAGTAACAAGAGGAGAGAGTGAGGTTTTGTGTGTGTTTGTTTACTCCTCCATGGTTGTCGCCTGCTTGGGGAAGAATAAGGGAATCAGAGAAAAGGAGGGAGTGGGTACGGTGGGGATAGGAGAGAATGAGAGAGTAGGAGAGAGAGAGGTAAAAGTGAGTGTGTATGGGGTTACTTTATTATTTTGTTTGTTTGTAAATAAGAAGGAGTTAGTGAGTGTGTGAGAGAGGGGGATAGGGGGCCGGCTGGCACACACACACCACACAACTTTACTTTTTATTTTAAAAGTGGACACATAAGTTTGGGTTAATTATGTTTCTACCCTACAACTTCCCGTTTTTGACAGTTTTTACTAATATCTCGTTTTATTGATTTTATTGGTTCTAAAGCTTCACTAATATTTATTAATGATTATTTAGCTGACCAAAATTGTTACGAGTCTATTTGACCCGTTTAAAGTCACGTTTTCCCGGTTACCTCGAAAAACGCGCTTTAAGGTTCGTTAGTGATTTTAATCCGTTTTAAGGATCCGTTTTCTTCGGGAGTTGTTCCCATATATTATTTAGGTCTTATTAAACCTTTAGAATCCCTATAATACTCTAACCGAGGTCTCATACCTCCTATGGTTATTTAACGCTTATTTAGCGTTTTTCGCTTTTAAAGCGTTTCTTTATTTCTTTTGGATTTATTTTTCCTTACCAGTATTAATTAGGTACCATTAGGCCCTTAAATACGTATTAGATTAATTTTAATCCTTATGTTTAAGTTCGGGGTATTTCAATTACGCACAGTCAGAATTCCAATACGCTCAGTCAGAAAATGACCAATTTAGGGGCTAATGTAGGCAAAATTTATTAAAAATGGTTCGAAAAAAACAAAGAAGTATTCCGAAGTACATATATAAGTAAAACAATATATCATAAAAATTATCAGCAAAGTATACGCCCCTTCTTTACCGGCGCTTGCGCTGGGTTCCGGTCTTAAAATCGCCATATCTTCTTCGTTATAGCTCCGTTTTTTGATCCGTTTGCGCCAACGCGTTCGTCTTTTTGTCTACTTTGTCATGGTATACTTTGCTGATAATTTTTATGATATATGTATTATTTCTTCTTAAGCACAACATTAACTATCATCGACGTCTTGTTCAAAATTGCCTATCAACCACTAATTTCATGTCCGTTGAAGAAGAATCTATTTGAAATTCATTGAAATTGTCTATCATTTCCACCAATTTCACGTCCATTGATGAAGAATCTATTTGAAATTATCAAAATTTCCTATCAATATCAATATTAACTATCATTGACTTCTTATTCGATAGTAAAACAATCAAGCATGTTCTATTCTAATTAACAGACGAATTGGACACTGATCTAAATAGTTAGATGTATCAACATTAACTATCATCGACGTCTTGTTCGAACTTACCTATCAATTCCACTAAATTCATGTCCATTAAAGAAGAATTTATTTCAAATTCATCGAAATTGTCTATCATTTCCCTCAATTTCACGTCCATTGAAGAAGAATCTGTGTGAAATTATCAAAATTGCCTATCAATATTGACATTAACTATCATTGACTTCTTATCGATAGTAAAAATCAAGCCTGTTCTAATTTAATTACCAACAAATTGGACACCATCTAAATAGTTAGATGTATCGACATTAACTATCATCGACGTCTTATTTGGAATTGCCTATCAATTCCACTAATTTGATGTCCGTTGAAAAATAATCTATTTGAAATTCATCGAAATTGTCTATCATTTCCCTCAATTTCATGTCCATTGAAGATGAGTCTATTTGAAATTATCAATATTGCCTATCAATATCGACATTAACTATCATTGACTTTTTTCGATAGTAAAACAATCAAGCCGGTTATATTCCAATTAACAAACGAATTGGACACCGATCTAAGATGTATCGAAATTAACTATCATCGACGTCTTGTTTGAAATTGCCTATTAATTCCACTAATATCATGTCAATTAAAGAATAATCTATTTGAAATTCATCGAAATTGTCTATCATTTCCCTCAATTTCACTTCCATTGAAGAAGAATCTATTAAAATTATCAGTATTGCCTATCAATATCGACATTAACTATCATTGACTTCTTATTCGATAGTAAAACAATCAAGCCTGTTCTATTCTAATTAGCAGATGAATTGGACACTAATCTAAATAGTTAGATGTATCGACATTAACTATCATCGACGTCTTATTTGAAATTTCCTATCAATTCCACTAATTTCATGTCCGTTGAAGAATAATCTATTTGAAATTCATCGAATTGTCTATCATTTCCCTCAATTTCACGTCCATTGAAGATGAGTCTATTTGAAATTATCATATTACCTATCAATATCGACATCAACTATCATTGACTTCTTATTCGATAGTAAAACAATCAAGCCTGTTCTATTCTAATTAGCAGACGAATAAAACACCAATCTAAATAGTTAGATGTATCGACATTAACTATCATCGACGTCTTGTTTGAAATTCTATCAATTCCACAAATATCATCCATTGAAAAAGAAATCTATCTAAAAAATTTCTAAATTGTCTATCATTTCCACTAATTTCACGTCCGTTGAAGAAGAATTTATGATAAACATCTAAATTGTCTATCATTTCCATTAATTTCATGCCCATTGGAAGAAAATTATTGGAAATGATATACAATTTCGATGACTTTCAATTAGATTCTTCTTCTACGTTCATGAAATTAGTGGAAATAGACAATTTCAATGACATTCAAATAGATTCTTCTTGAACAGACGTGAAATTGGTGGAAATGATAGACAAATTTGATGATTTTAAAATAGATTCTTCTTCAATAGACGTGAAATTGAGGGAAATGATAGACAATTTTATGAATTTCAAATAGATTATTCTTCAACGGACATGAAATTAGTGGAATTGATAGGCAATTTCAAATAAGACTTCGATGATAGTTAATGTCGATACATCTAACTATTTAGATCGTGTCCAATTCGTCTGCTAATTAGAATAGAACAGCTTGATTGTTTTACTATCGAATAAGAAGTCAATGATAGTTAATGTCGATATTGATAGGCAATATTGATAATTTCAAAGACTCATCTTCAATGGACGTGAAATTGAGGGAAATGATAGACAATTCGATGAATTTCAAATAGATTATTCTTCAATGGACATGAAATTAGTGAAATTGATAGGAAATTTCGAATTAGACGTCGATGATAATTAATGTCGATACATCTAACTATTTAGATCGGTGTCCAATTTGTCTGGTAATTAAAATAGAATAGGGTTGATTGTTTTACTATCGAATAAGAAGTCAATGATAGTTAATGTCAATATTGATAGGAAATTTTGATAATTTCACACAGATTCTTCTCAATGGACATGAAATTGGGGGAAAAGGTAGATAATTTTGATGATTGTCAAATAAATTCTTCTTTAATGGACATGAATTTAGTGGAATTGATAGGTAAGTTCGAACAAGACGTCGATGATAGTTAATGTCGATACATCTAACTATTTAGATTGGTGTCCAATTCATCTGTTAATTAGAATAGAACATGCTTGATTGTTTTACTATGGAATAAGAAGTCAATGATAGTTAATATTGATATTGATAGGAAATTTTGATAATTTCAAATAGATTCTTCGTCAATGGACATGAAATTGTGGAAATGATAGACAATTTCAATGAATTTCAAATAGATTCTTCTTCAACGGACATGAAATTAGTGGTTGATGGCAATTTCGAACAAGACGTCGATGATAGTTAATGTTGTGCTTAAGAATAAATAATACATATATCATAAAAATTATCAGCAAAGTATACCATGACAAAGTAGACGAAAAGACGAACGTGTCGGCGCAAACGGATCGAAAAACGGAGCTATAACGAAGAAGATATGACAATTTTAAGACCGGAACCCGGCACACGCGGGTAAAGAAGGGCGGGCGCCGGCGCCACTAACGAATGACGCGCGCCCGCGCGCGGTCCTCTTACCGGCGCCGGTGCCGCCCTTTTTACCGCGCTGCACCGGGTTCCGGTCTTAAAATCGTATATCTTCTTCGTTATAGCTCCGTTTTTTGATCCGTTTGCGCCGACGCGTTCGTCTTTTCGTCTACTTTGTCATGGTATACTTTGCTGATAATTTTTTGATATATTTTTTTACTTATATAAGTACTTCGGAATCCTTCTTAGCTTTTTTCAACCATTTTTAATAAATTTTTCCTACATTAGCCCCTGAATTGGTCATTTTCCGACTGAGCGTATTGGAATTCCGACTGTGCGTAATGAAATTTAGGGTCACCTCGTAATATGTCACAAATTGTGGGTAAATATAGTAATTTCTGAAAGATATTAAAGCAGGGGCAAGATCGTAAAGTTTTTTAAAATTCCGACTGTGCGAAGTGAAAACACGACTGAGCGTACGAGTTCAGCTTTTTATTCCTTCTTCTCCTTATACATGCGGATGACTTCCCTTTCTTGTACCAGTTGCTACTTGAGTGAGGAAGAAACAAAAGCAAGCTTAGAAAAATAAGCAAGTACACCTAGTTTCCAAATAATAGTGTCTACTTGTACCTGCCTTACCTTTTCCATCTCTTCCTTCTCCTATCTTGGCTGACACAAGCCTTTCCAACTCCATTTTGTTCGGCTGTTGACAAGAAAAGAGAAGAAGGAAACAAATTGTAGCATTAAACAAGTAACTAGTACAACTAGCTAGGTACACCTACTTACTTACCATGACTTTCTTTTCTTCTGTTACCAATGCATCTCTCCCTCTATTACCCACTCTTCCTACAGCAGCTACTACCTTCCTTTCCTCTTTCCATGCGACAGCACCCCACCTTTCTCCTTTCATTTCCGATTTGCAGCAACAAAGAATAACAACATGAAACAAGGTAATTCCACCCTCCTTTCTCCTTCTTTCCTACGGTTCTATTGGTAATATTCCCACCTGATTTTAATGAAGTATAGAACTCCATTGTTAAGGCTCCAAAATAGGCTGAAACCTTCATCAAAAAAATCTACAGTAACAAGGAAGAAAACTGGCACAAGTAAGGTAAGAAAATGTGTTCTAAAAATATACTCTCCTTTCTTCCTTATTAGAGTCTGAAAATTTTCCTGCTCATACACCTTTTTTCTACCTGCTTTGCACACGTATGGAAGCTTCCTTCCAGCCCTCATTGAGCAAAGAAGCCACTCAAAAACATTCCTGCAAGATCTTCAAGGACTAAGGTAAATAACGTGACCCCTCCATGGTGATTCAAGCCATTATTTTCCTTGTTCCTCCTACACAAACTGAAGTTACCTTCCTTGTTGTAGATGTCCGACATTAGCATTTGAAAACTCCTTCAAAACTCAAGGTAAAGTCACTCTTTAATACAAAAAAAATTCATGTTAAAAGTCCTTAAAATAGCCACTTAGAAGAGTCATTAATTTAACTTGTTTTCATAGTGTATATGGTCACGGAATGGGTTATTTACCCAAGGAAAGCGTGAGCTAAAGGGATGAATTACAAGAGGGAAATCAAATATTGGAAGGTAAATATCTCTTTAAGTGCTAAGAGCCTTATTAATGGTTCAAGAGAATTTTTGAATACAAAAATCTAATTAATGCTATGTGTATAAATATAGCCGTGAAGAGTGTGCGGCTAATGGAGAGATTCTTGGGGATTAAATTCAAGTAAGTACTCTTAATGAAATACCCCTAAATTAATTTAAATTAATTTAGGGGATTTCTTTTATTAAAAATTAAATTATGATATGGAATAATGAATATTAATTATATGGAGTTGTGAAATTTATTTAGGGGTTTTCTCCTATTTAACCCTAATTATTATACATTATTATATAGTATTATGAATTTAATAATAAGATTTATAAGTCAATAAATCTTGGAAAAATTATTAAACACTCCAAATATATTATAAAGATTTTAGGAAATGTTGGAACATTGTTTTGAAACATAAAAGTCAATATAAAATTCTAGAAACCTTAAAGCTTATTAAGCCTTGCTAGAGTTGACTTTTTGAGAATGGTCAAACCAGGCCATGAAACCTATACCAATAAATAGGTTATGAAAAACCATGAAGATCGATAAAAAGAACGTCAAAAACGGATCATCCTAGCCAAAGTTATGCTAGATTGAAGTTTTGAATCAAAATTTTAAGAAGTGCCACGTGTCACTCTGTAATGGGTCGCCACACTTAGCCGATTTCCTTCCCTGATTTTCGTAACCGATTTCACTTCCTAGCCCTAACTTTAGACGGCTATAACTTTCACATATCTCAATATTTTTCCATGTCGTCTTCACCACTCTCTTCTCCTACAATTACTCTTTCCAACCATTACTCATACAAACCCTAGATCCTTCTGAGTCAACCGGAAAATCGAGCCAAAGTAGCCACCTTGCTAGGCTGTTTCCAGAATTCCGGAATTTCCTTCGTTTTCAGGTAACTTGCGTCGATCATAACTTCTTCGTTAATCAACCAAAATTCGATTTCTTTAGCTCGTTGTAAAGATCTCTAATCCCTCTACAATTTTCGTGTTTATGCCCAAGTCTGAATCGCAACCAGTTGGGAGATATAGAGGTCTAAAGTTTTGGTTTCAACAACACATAAAATAACACCGAAATAGGAAGGTAAACTCGTGTTTTGTAACTTCAAAATCTTTTTGTATGGTGCGAGTTAGGATTAGTTCTAGTTATCAATGTGTAGAGCTAAGTTTCATCTTTCTATTGAGCCAATTAACAAAGCCTAAATCGATCTGTACAATAACTTATAGATCCTCGAAGTTGGCTTCACGAACTGATCGGAAGTTCGAGTTTTTCCAGAACCCGTTCTCGAATTCTCCTCCGTTATTGCAATTCCGGTGAGTGTTTCCTCAAATTATTCCGTTGTTGCTAATCTATACTTCATTGTCGACCTAACCCATGTCTCAATTTCATCAATTACGTGTTAGATTAGGAGAATTGGTACGATTTGTATTCGAAATCGACTCGGTACCGAAATAAAAACCTAACTCTCGAATCAGTTTCGAATCTTGGTGTATACTGTATTAAAATTGAGGAAATCGGTACCAATAGAACCGAAATTTGATTACGAATCCATAGAAACAAAAATCACTCAATTTCGTTCGGTAGATTAGGAGTTATCATCGATTTAGTACTCGGGTCGCAATTTAGAATCGGGGAAGAACTTGAGTTTCAGGGACCGTCCGATCAGAGTTTAAAGGATTGGACGGTCCAGATTAGATCTGGCGATTTAAAGTTGTTTTAGGGTTTTAGTAAATTCCAGTAAATAGTCTTAACTTTCCGGGTTAATTTAAATATCTTCCCGAATGTATTTTGACTTGAAATTTTAACTATAGATTCCTTATTTTATCTAGTTTATTTTGATGTAAATTAATATGGTTTTGGAGTTTTTAAACATAAGTTATGATTTTTACAAGTTACGGGTTTTCTGGAATTATTTGGCTAAATTTAAAAGATATTTTTATGAAATAAAATTTTTATAATATGTCTAAAATGTTATAGTTACTGTATATTAAATTTGGGAATTTTTGGGCAATGGTAAAAGGTTTTAAAAATTGTGTTTATGAGTTTTTCATAAGAATAACCTATAATATAAGGTTTTTAATGTAATCAAAAATTAAAGGGTAGTTGATTAATGAACTTTATAGGTTGGGGAAAATATAATAAGACTAATTAACATTTAATACAGTATGTTTATAAATATTTTGGGTATTAACTTTAAGTGAGGTAAAAATTGTTACATATATTTATATATATGTTTATATGAGAGAAATAAAATAGAAACTTATATTAAATCAAGGAATTTAACTAAACTACATTTTATTTATTATATAATATGGAAGCTAATGTGTTTAACTAAAACTAAGGGAAATACTTTATTTTGTAAACCATAAATCAGTTGTGGATATGTCTAAAAGATATTAAATATAATTAAATACAATAGAATTTCTTAAAATGTTCTGGATAAATCTTAATATATGTAGATATATAATTTATTATATATAAATACAATAAAAATAGATAAAGGAAATAACATTCCTTGTGAGAAATATAATAGGAAGGATATATACATATACGATAAATTAATAAATAAAAGGAATAAAATACCTTATAGAAAATATAATATGAAGGAATTAATGAGTTAAACTAAACCTCTACATAATACTAATAATAGAATACTATATGAGGTGGTATTATTTTATGGTTATGAATTGAGTTTTTAGTTACCTTTGAATTTCTAGGATTTATATAAACAGTATTAAAATACATGTATATATTTAGTCAGTGACCACAATGTAAATCTATAATTGGGTTAAGAAATTAATAAGTTGAAATTTAGGAATATTTGTAATTAGTTTACATAAAGTGTTACACAAATAGATCTTATTATTTAATTGATAATAAAATGAATGAAATACTTTTACATTTAAATGTTCTTATTATATAAACAATAATAAAGTAAATGAGTTACTTTTACATCTAAATGTGAAGAGGATAAATAAGTCTAGATTTAATCATTTCTTAATATTTATAGTATTGAGTAATAACTTAATCTTGTGATAAAATCATTAAAAGGATTATGATATAAAACTAAATTAAACTATGATTGGGGAATTGATCTAAATATAATCCTTACGTTCTTAGAATTTGATAAGCCATATAAAACATTTAATAAATGTTCAGGATGTGAGTTTATAATTAAGTAATGTATTTAGTAGTTAGAATTTATAAGAAGGTTTATAAATAGAAATTAGATACTTAAAATCTTTAAACCTTTAATTAGATGAAACTGGGTTACGTAAGAGATTATATTGATTTACCTTTTTGACACTGGAAATATTAATGTGTCATTTGAATATAAGGTATGGGGATTTTCAGAACAGATTATCTTATTACATAATTAACAATTTCACTTATGAATCAGAATTTAGTTCTTAGATAAATTTTACCTTATGTCGAGATATAATGTTTATCCTAAAATACAATAAAGGAAATTAATTTATTAAGTTATTCCTTTGAAACCTTTGGTCTTGTAAGTAATATAAAATGTATTTGAGACATAAGTTTATTAAAATTTAGTACAAAAGGATTATACATACTCTATGAGAGAATGTGTGTAAAAATTAAATACTTGGGAAAATTAAAATGTAAGTAAGGATACATAAAAAGGGTTATCTTAAAACACCTTATTATATAGGTAATAATTAAGCGAATAACATACTTTGTGGATACTAAGTAAAAGAGTTGGAAGGGTTTGAGTTAATTAAAATATAGTTGTTTCAGGATGAAGAGTAATTGAACATCTTAAGACAAGATAATTAAATGGTTATAATATTAAGTCATTCTAAAGTAAAGATAAAATAATTGAGTCTAGTAGTTGTCTCTAAATTCTAAGATCAATGAAGTTGTAATGAAATGCATCTACGACACTATGATTCCGATATACAGGTTGTAGGTCTTAATTAAGTTAAGGGGAAGACTTAATCATAAAGGATTATCTAGTAAATATTGATAAAATACCTAATCATTACCTTATGGAATAATAGTATAGTATTCTAAGATAAATCCATCATAGGTTATAATACGATGTCTGTCCTAAAGTAAGAATAAAGGTATTGAGCTTAAGGGTTATTATTGAGATTCTAAGACTAATTGAGTAATATAAATACACTTAAGATATAAAGGTATTAATGTGAGGACTACGGTTAAGTATTAGTAAAGTGGATAAGAGTGGAACAATTGATAAGTGTTAGAAGAATACATCCCTTGATCTTACAACCTTGGGCTATACAACGTTCTCAGACAAGTCAAAGGTTATACATAACATTAAGTGAGGGCTTAAAACAATTGGGACTTAGAAATAAGAGTGAGGAGTTTATTTAAGCTACGTAGGTTACAAGTGATTGATGATAGACTATCTTTAATATTCTTCAGAGTACTGTTGATTGTTTGCGCAAGTTGACTAGAACTGCTACAGCGTTATCTAGGTACGATTTCTTGTACTCAACTTGACGTGTTTTGGACTTTATGGAATGTTTTGTACGATTTCTCGTACTCAGCTTGTTGTGTTTTGGACTCTATGGAATGTTTTGTACGATTTCTCGTACTCCGATATTTTTGCTGATTGACTTGTGGAATGTTTTGGAAAACGCTAACTGGCTTTAAGAGAATTTCTAAAAGGAATTGGTTGGTGACTAACTGAGCTTGATGTGACTAACTGAGCCTGTATGTGAAACTTCCTTGGTTATTGGTTCCTCCTATCTGGTTGTTTCACTAGATATTAACTGCCTAGGGTTTACGCTTCTGCACTCTGTAGGACTGAGTGTTTTGGTATTGCTCTTGTGCAGTTAATGATCTAGTGGGGTGACTAGGAATATAGGAAAATATCTGGTAGTGGTAATTCTTCCTTTGGATATGGGTATGTTTCAACCATGAGTCGAGTTTGATCAGCCTTATTGGAAATGGATTCTTTCTATTGGATATTAGTTGTTGAGGGTTTACGCCTCTGCACTCTGTAGGACTGAGTGTTTTGGTATTGCTCTTGTGCAGTTAATAATCTAATGGGAATGTGGGAAATGTTAATCTTGGTACTGAGTATGGATTATTTATATTAAGTGGTGCACACACTTTTCACCGATGACCGAGAACGGGTCGGTGGCAGCGGAGGTCTGCTATACCTCGTCCATCTGGACAACTGACAGCGGAGGTCTGTTTACCTCGTCCTTGTGACAACTGACAGCGGAGGTCTGTTTACCTCGTCCTTGTGACAACTGACTGGCGGTGGGGGCCATCTCTCCCAATTGGTTTATTCACTCTTGAGTATATTTTGTCTATGGGAATCATCTTCTGAAATGGTGAAGACATAAACTGTCTACCACGGGTTATGGATATTCATGTCATTCCTAGTCCTTTGTGACTACTTAAGTCTTTCTCTTCTTAACCAGAATTGGTTCTAACATCAACAATGGATGCTTACTAACTATGTGGTGTGACTACTTAAGTGGATGACTTGGTTTGGAAGTTCTAATCTTTGTCTTGTTTTCTTTTCTCTTTAACTTGATTGTTTTGAAGTGCTTTATCTCTGTTTTACTTTTAAGAGTTTGTTTTCATGTTACTGTTTATTTTGAAGAGTGATGTTTTATAAGTTTGTTTTTGGAGAATTGTACCAGTTCCATTCCGGGGAACTGACTCACCCCTCTCGGGGTGGGCTGCTTGGTTTCATCTTGCAGGTACAAATTGATTTATAGGTGGCCACGAAGAGCATGAGTGATTAGGATGGGATTAGGTTTATGGAGAGTGAATGTATTATTTATTGATTTGTTATATTAAGTTTTCTCGAAGTTCAGACCGTAACTTAGTTAATTGTAATGGTTGTAACTGGTGAGGTTGGTACCGGGTGTTTGGAGCCCGATGGTCTGTAATCGCCATTAGATTTTATTCCGCTGTATTTATTGTAATAGGGGCGTTACAGAAAGTGGTATCAGAGCGTAGTTACGCTCTGAACCCGAGAAAACAAGCCGAGTGAAATACTTAGACTATAGTGCACTTAAAACTGGGGAACTGGGGTAGAATTGGGAAGTGAGGACTCCAGTAAGGCACGACTCCTAACCCTTTTTGGAATTGAGAACGATTCCTTTACACACTTTTCTTTGTGAATGTCTGTTGAGTGTGATGTGTTGTTATACCGTTCCAACAATAAACCACAAAAATATATATATATATATAAGTTTGGAACATCCTATATTAAGTACGACAAGATTTTGGTTGAGATAAACCAAATATTAAGCTATTTTTCAAAAGCATACTCATGGAGAATACATTGCAAAAAAATGCAATCCTTTAAAAACTAGTACACAAATTCCTAGAATTTTAAGGAATACTTTTGGTTGAAAACAGTATACAAATAGAACTTTACATAACTAAATTAGTATTGATATTATGTGAAAGTACTTCAACTCCTTTAAAGTTTGAAAATAAATCTCATGAACTACTTGGTATCAATTTATTACCTAAAGATAATGTTTAAGATAAATCTTAAGTCTAGAAAATTATTAAGCTAACAAGAACTAGTAGCGTATTAGAAAAGATCAACATCTGAACTTGTAAAACACATTAAAACTCTATGTTAACTTTAGAAAGAAAACACCTAAACCTAACACCCTACGGGAAGTGCCTGGTGCGACGAACTCCTAGGCTGAAAGTAGTGGGGGTGCACACCCACTTCTAGAAGTTTAGGGGCTAGACAAGCCTTGTCATCTAACTATAAATAATCTTCTACGCAGGTGAAGGATTGTGTTGAACTTGAGGGGAAGTGGTGGTAAGACGTTACCATCATGGAATCTTGAGCTAGGCATATTTCATTACTAGCCACAATGAACAGTTCAAAACTCGTATATTAAGATCCAGTACTAAATTCATGCATGTAAAGAGTTTACCGAGTTAATCCTTGGTGAAAAATACTTACCTATGGATGAAAACACATGAGTAATAATAAACTAAATATTATTGAGCCTTATATACTTGGTTGAGTGTCTATGAAAAATTGAGAGTTACTTAAAGATTTGGAAATCCTCATGTTTATTAGAAGTTTAACCTTATACATAGATAAAATCTTAGAAGTCACAGTAAGAGTGATATTTACAAAAGCCACCATTGTCTAAGGGAGTACTAAGATTTAATAATCAGGAGAATACTTACATAGAACAAACCTTAAGAAAATAAGACCAAGAGTGAGTGAGTTTTCATTAGACTATCTCATTTGCCTTAAATTTTATTAGAGTCCCTACCTTAAAAAAATATAATATATAAATTTTAAGATAAAGGAATCAGATTTTGGAAGAGACTTCCTAGAATTCTGCCTTGGGTGAAGTTATATAATGTAAATTTTATAAGGTAAACACTGAATGATCGTCTAAAATACGATAGTTAATTATAAAACAATGGAAACTTGAAAAGTCACAGAAAATATTTATTTTATAGAGTTTTAACATATGGTTGGCTATAACCCTTGAAGATAATTTTGGAAGATTATTAAATGATCTGAAATATTCTAAACTACTCAAGTATGTTACACCTGCTTTATAGCTTGTTAATATAATTGATATGATAAATGATCATATATGGACATATAATTCGTATCAGTCATTAACGAATGGATAATACATAAAGATAAAATTTAATATCACCAAGGAATACAAATACATAACAATCAAGAGATACAGATATATGTAACGATCATAGATAAAATCAACGGTGCAGTAAAATTTACAACAAAGCTGGTTAATAAGGTGTTGAATTCTTTGATTGTGCCGTTAGTAGCGGTACAAGGGCGTACCTTAGCTCTTTTAAGGGGATATGCTCGCATACTCCTCCTTCGTTATCTCATCCGGATTATGCCTCGTTGCATTGTTAGTAATGAGAGGTGTATGATGTACGTAGTTTTACGTTGTGGCACAGTACTTTGTCACGTTTGTGTTATGTTTTGCTTCATTTATACTTTGATTCACGTTGTTATGGTTTCGGTACCCTTGAGTGGAATGTTGAAATGGAGATAAAGGATTGGAATGGTATGGAATATCATTGAAGTTTTATTGTCTCAGCACACCCGAAGCGGTGTGAGTGCCTATTAGTTGAATATCATTGAAGTTATTATTGTCTCAGCACACCCGAAGCGGTGTGAGTGCATATTAGTTGATTGTTAAACTTCGAGGCGAAGTTTCTTTTAAGGGGGATATGCTGAAATACCCCTAAATTAATTTAAATTAATTTAGGGGATTTCTTTTATTAAAAATTAAATTATGATATGGAATAATGAATATTAAATTATATGGAGTTGTGAAATTTATTTAGGGGTTTTCTCCTATTTAACCCTAATTATTATACATTATTATTAGTATATGAATTTAATATAAGATTTATAAGTCATAAATCTTGGGAAAATTATTAACCTCCAAATATATAAAGATTTTAGGAAATGTTGGAACATTGTTTTGAAACATAAAAGTCAATATAAAATTCTAGAAACCTTAAAGCTTATTAAGCCTTGCTAGAGTTGACTTTTTGAGAATGGTCAAACCAGGCCATGAAACCTATACCAATAAATAGGTTATGAAAAACCATGAAGATCGATAAAATAACGTCAAAAACGGATCATCCTAGCCAAAGTTATGCTAGATTGAAGTTTTGAATCAAAATTTTAAGAAGTGCCACGTGTCACTCTGTAATGGGTCGCCACACTTAGCCGTTTCCTTCCCTGATTTTCGTAACCGATTTCACTTCCTAGCCCTAACTTTAGACGGCTATAACTTTCACATATCTCAATATTTTTCCATGCCGTCTTCACCACTCTCTTCTCCTACAATTACTCTTTCCAACTGAAATACCCCTAACCTTAAAAACCCAATTAAATGATATACAAATGATTAAATGATTATTAAACATCTTAACACTATTGGGGAACAATCTAAAAGATCTCAACAAGGCAAAACGCCTTAAGATCGGTAAGACCAAAAATGTGCTTTAAGACACCATGAAGATTGTATGACCTCAAATAGGATCCAAAGTGGATTCCTAAATATTGTAATGAATAAGGAACACAACAAACTATTCTCAAAGAAACTAAGCTCAGAAACACTCGGTGACACAAAAAGTGCCCTGAAATCACCTTAACGCACGTTTTTGTGTATGAGCTCTAAGATAATGACTTTTTCATTTTAAAGACATGAGTATACCATTTAAAACATTTATTGGACATGAGACTATATTTAAAAGTCTAAATCCAAGTTTGAAAATAAAAATCCAAAACTGACAGTTTATTGAATAGTACCCAAATGTGGTGCCATTTTTAAGCACATTTGTCAAGTTTGACCTTTGGTCAACGAATTGACCAACCCATACAAGGGGTCGGCAGGCAAGGAGGAAGGGAGGACAGCACACAATGACAATAATTCAGTTTGGACAGCTAATGTGATGAATCACCAATTACTATTCATTATTTTATCATTTTATGCCTTTTAACAACCCAAATCTCACTCTCTCTTGCCTCTTGCTCCATTCCAAACGTGGAGTCCGAGTTTCTTGGACTCTCCCAAGCTGTGTTCTTCAGTTAGGAAGACAATTCAATCCAATAAGCTCCAAAGGTAATGATTTAAGGTCATTTTTAGCCCTTTTTCTTCATTCTTTCACTACCAACACTTGGATTTCGTGGCTTATCTTTTCCTATGGCTTATTCCCAGTATTAAGGTTATAACAAGAGCTAATCTCGAATGAACTCAGTTTGAGGGCCAAGGAACTCCAAATCTACATTTTAAGGTAAAAACATACCTTAAGGTTCTACACTTTGCATCCGGTTTTCTTTTTCTGATTTTTGTGAGTTTATACACTCATAATCTTCATATTTACATGTTCAATCAGTTGGTTAACCATTTGGAGCAAGGGTGACCAAAATCCAAAGGAAATACTCTCTTTTTAGGCATTTTTCCAAGGTAAAACCTATTACCACAGCAGCTTGTTGTTGTCTAAGTGTTCCTTATGTTTATATAGTGAATTTAACACCTTGTGGTGTGTCTAAACCAGGCCGAATTCATAAGGAACCTTCCAAGCATTTTTAAGGTGATGTTTGCCTTAAATCTTACATTAATTGTTCTTTATGGTTAAGCTCAAGCTTGGAGTATAACTATATCTTGTTTTGGTGTATTAAACATGTCTAAATATTGTGGTGAATTTACTCCAAGGTGCCGAGCTCATACAAGAGTTTATCAAGGTATAAACCTTAAACTTATGATTTTATGTAATTCTTAGCATATATAAATATGTGCCAAGAGTGTTATGTAATTTATGGGTTATTTATAACCTAAGAATGGAAAAAAATGACTAAGATAAATTAAGCTAGTCATTTAAGTGATTTATTAACATAATGGTCAAATTATGACATTATGGGGAAAATATATAAATCGCCAGATGAGCCGAGATTAATTGTGTTATTTGAGACATTTATGTGTAATTTTATGTTATAAAGCAAGGTTGTAATAAGGCCATGTCATTAGGCCATTTTAATTTAAGTTTACAAGCTTAGTTAGTTTAATATGCTTATATATTAGTTTGGGGCCAAATGGTAATTACTAGCTAAATAATAAGCCGTGGGCTTAATTTAGAGAAACTTAGGGTTTTTAAATGAATTTAATAAAATTATAACATTTTATAAAGTTTTGGGTCAAAATTGTAAAAATAGAAAACTATAGGTTAAGAATTGTAATTACCGAAAAGTTTGGTCCCATTTGGGTATTAGAAGTCAAGTTGCTATATAGGAGACTTGACTAAGTTTGGAGAATTTAAGGAATTAAAATATACCTTATAATAAGATAGTTATTAAATTGAAAGATTTATGAGATTTGGGGTGATATTGTAATTTCCGAAAGCTAGAGTCTAATGGAGTTAGTACAAACCTTAGGTTATTAGGAATTTTTAGAAGTTGATTGGTTAATTTGGAGTTTATATGAATTATCTAAGTATAATGATATTTCGTCATTGTTACAAATGGGTAATTAATGTGGTGAAACCGAGATTAAGAGGAATATAAGGTTATCATAATATTTATAACCTTTTGGTATAGTTTGGTAATTTTTGGAATTATATATAAGGTTTTATGGAAGATATATGTATATATATAGTTTTGGTGATATTAGAAACTATATGATATTAAATGGGGTTGATTTGTAATATTTGAGAATTATAGGTGCTGTTCGAAATAATACTATTTTTGAATGAAATTTATAATATGGTTTTAATGTTATAAGAGCTATACAACATTTATAATATAAGAGGTATTCATTAAAAAGAATGAATATATATTATAATGACTTTCCATATAATAAATAGTCCTATAATACATGTATATAAATAATATAATGTTATTTTATGGAAAATAAAATATAGTTCAATAACTATATATTAACATGATTTAAAAGAAAGGAGATACAAAAAAAAGAAACACAACATTGGATATGGTAATTCTAATGATAGGAGTAACATGAAATATAAGAGTTTATATAGTTCATGGTATTTTATATACGACTTATACCCCATTAAACTTGGGAAAACAAACCTTAGAAAAATAAATACTAAGGTGAGATGTAATACATGGTAAGGAATTATACATGCAATATAGAACCAACTATACAATATCAAAGGTATTTAAGTTACATGCGATAACAAGTTCGAACGTTAAGTATATATACGAGAGGAAATTACGCATGTAATATAACGTTTTTCCAAATCCTGAGTTAAACCGAAAAACCCGTCGAACATTGACAGTTATTATACGGGGATTAACCGGGAGGTATTAGTGACGGTACGGGGTGCCGTAGAGTTATGTTGTTATACAGGATTCTAATCAGTAGCATTATGTATTACTTAGATTGTTAGAGACGTCACGTGGAGCATCGGACTTGTGCTGACTCATACTCCACCGTACTATATTCTGGGTGTATGGTATGTTGTTACGTGTCTCTGATTGTCTCTGAGGTCTTCCTCAGTTCAGACTTCTGTGTGATCTGTGATAAGATTGTTTGTCTGAATGTGTTAAAAGATATACGTGAACTGTATATTTATAGCTGCTTATTATTTACTGTTGTTGAGTTAACAGTATTGGTTCGTATATATGACATATAAATATAAAACGAACTAGCGGCTATGGTGCTATCTTATAAGAATTATAAGGATCGTCAGTGAAACGTTGTATCACTAGGATAATAAGATATGTATATTATTCGAGACTTTTATGCAGAGCATTGGCCTTGTTAACGCCGCTCTTGTATCTGACATTGGATCCCGAGTTTACAGACTCCGGTTTAGACTAACGACCTTAGTCTACTGTGTTAGAAATTTGGTAATGCGATGCGATGGTATGATTAAACAAGAATTGGAAGCCAAGAGGATGTGGCTCTTGGTGCGCGCTGTGATCAAAAAACGATACCAGGATGTCCGCGTACGGGTCCGTAAGTATCAAGGAAATTTCCCGTGAGCTAGGATGGCTCGTTGGTTGGAGACTCTACCGCTGGAGTGGCTACTGCCTTGGGTGACCCGCCATAATATATGGGTATTAGAGGCACGTTGTTTTAATGAGACGTTGTCACTAGGTATAACTGAACATTATTACTTTTACAGTGGCGAACATTATTGGTTACTACACCAAGGACAGGAGTTAATACTTGTTTATTATCCTCGTCGTTTCGCCTTGTTGTTCCCTGGTTATACTGTGTGGTATATATATTATGTGTATTGATGGTTATGTTTTTGTGTGGATATTACTGTTAATTGTTTTACAGTTTAAATATTAAAATGGTATCGCATGTAATGAACCCCATGCTCTCGACCAATTAATTGAGGGGTCCGAGGGGGCATGACGGGGCATGTGATAACATACTCAGCAGGGGCTGATTCCATACCACAAACCATATTTATTGCAGGTGATTAGCTGAAGGGTCGACGCGGGGCGCGACAGTTGTTGTTATTGTTGTTTAGACTTGGTACGGTATGAGGCTACAGTTGTTTATGGACTCGGGTTTTGTAAACCGAGGTGTATGTTTTTTGATTAGTTGCTCACGAGTACGGTTGTAATAATGGTTGATGTTGGATTTGTTTTAAGATTGTTTTAGCACTACTATCTTCTCTTGTGGTCACTGTGGGAATACGTTTCGTATGTTGATTATCAGGGACCGTCCGATCAGAGTTTAAAGGATTGGACGGTCCAGATTAGATCTAGCGATTTAAAGTTGTTTTAGGGTTTTAGTAAATTCCAGTAAATAGTCTTAACTTGCCGGGTTATTTAAATATCTTCCCGAATGTATTTTGACTTGAAATTTTAACCATAGATTCCTTTTTTATCTAGTTTATTTTGATGTAAATTAATATGGTTTTGGAGTTTTTAAACATAAGTTATGATTTTAACAAGTTACGGGTTTTCTGGAATTATTTGGCTAAATTTAAAAGATATTTTTATGAAATAAAATTTTTATAATATGTCTAAAATGTTATAGTTACTGTATATTATTTGGGAATTTTGGGCAATGGTAAAAGGTTTAAAAATTGTGTTTAGGTTTTTCATAAGAATAACCTATAATATAAGGTTTTTAATGTAATAAAAAATTAAAGGGTAGTTGATTAATGAACTTTATAGGTTGGGGAAAATATAATAAGACTAATTAACATTTAATACAGTATGTTTATAAATATTTTGGGTATTAACTTTAAGTGAGGTAAAAATTGTTACATATATTTATATATATGTTTATATGAGAGAAATAAAATAGAAACTTATATTAAATCAAGGAATTTAACTAAACTACATTTTATTTATTATATAATGGAAGCTAATGTGTTTAACTAAAACTAAGGGAAATACTTTATTTTGTAAACCATAAATCAGTTGTGGATATGTCTAAAAGATATTAAATATAATTAATACAATAGAATTTCTTAAAGAATGTTCTGGATAAATCTTAATATATGTAGATATATATATTTATATATAATAAATACAATAAAAATAGATAAAGGAAATAACATTCCTTGTGAGAAATATAATAGGAAGGATATATACATATACGATAAATTAATAAATAAAAGGAATAAAATACCTTATAGAAAATATAATATGAAGGAATTAATGAGTTAAACTAAACCTCTACATAATACTAATAATAGAATACTATATGAGGTGGTATTATTTTATGGTTATGAATTGAGTTTTAGTTACCTTTGAATTTCTAGGATTTATATAAACAGTATTAAAATACATGTATATATTTAGTCAGTGACCACAATGTAAATCTATAATTGGGTTAAGAAATTAATAAGTTGAAATTTAGGAATATTTGTAATTAGTTTACATAAAGTGTTACACAAATAGATCTTATTATTTAATTGATAATAAAATGAATGAAATACTTTTACATTTAAATGTTCTTATTATATAACAATAATAAAGTAAATGAGTTACTTTTACATCTAAATGTGAAGAGGATAAATAAGTCTAGATTTAATCATTTCTTAATATTTATAGTATTGAGTAATAACTTAATCTTGTGATAAAATCATTAAAAGATTATGATATAAACTAATTAAGCTATGATTGGGGAATTGATCTAAATAATAATCCTTACGTTCTTAGAATTTGATAAGCCATATAAAATACATTTAATACCGATGTTCAGGATGTGAGTTTATAATTAAGTAATGTATTTAGTAGTTAGAATTTATAAGAAGGTTTATAAATAGAAATTAGATACTTAAAATCTTTAAACCTTTAATTAGATGAAACTGGGTTATGTAAGAGATTATATTGATTTACCTTTTTGACACTGGAAATATTAATGTGTCATTTGAATATAAGGTATGGGGATTTTCAGAACAGATTATCTTATTACATAATTAACAATTTCACTTATGAATCAGAATTTAGTTCTTAGATAAATTTTACCTTATGTCGAGATATAATGTTTATCCTAAAATACAATAAAGGAAATTAATTTATTAAGTTATTCCTTTGAAACCTTTGGTCTTGTAAGTAATATAAAATGTATTTGAGACATAAGTTTATTAAAATTTAGTACAAAAGGATTATACATACTCTATGGAGAGAAAGTGTGTAAAAATTAAATACTTGGGAAAATTAAAATGTAAGTAAGGATACATAAACAGGGTTATCTTAAAACACCTTATTATATAGGTAATAATTAAGCGAATAACATACTTTGTGGATACTAAGTAAAAGAGTTGGAAGGGTTTGAGTTAATTAAAATATAGTTGTTTCAGGATGAAGAGTAATTGAACATCTTAAGACAAGGTAATTAAATGGTTATAATATTAAGTCATTCTAAAGTAAAGATAAAATAATTGAGTCTAGTAGTTGTCTCTAAATTCTAAGATCAATGAAGTTGTAATGAAATGCATCTACGACACTATGATTCCGATATACAGGTTGTAGGTCTTAATTAAGTTAAGGGGAAGACTTAATCATAAAGGATTATCTAGTAAATATTGATAAAATACCTAATCATTACCTTATGGAATAATAGTATAGTATTCTAAGATAAATCCATCATAGGTTATAATACGATGTCTGTCCTAAAGTAAGAATAAAGGTATTGAGCTTAAGGGTTATTATTGAGATTCTAAGACTAATTGAGTAATATAAATACACTTAAGATATAAAGGTATTAATGTGAGGACTACGGTTAAGTATTAGTAAAGTGGATAAGAGTGGAACAATTGATAAGTGTTAGAAGAATACATCCCTTGATCTACAACCTTGGGCTATACAACGTTCTCAGACAAGTCAAAGGTTATACATAACATTTAAGTGAGGGCTTAAAAGACAATTGGGACTTAGAAATAAGAGTGAGGAGTTTATTTAAGCTTAACGTAGGTTACAAGTGATTGATGATAGACTACCTTTAATATTCTTCAGAGTACTGTTGATTGTTTGCGCAAGTTGACTAGAAATGCTACAGCGTTATCCAGGTACGATTTCTCGTACTCAGCTTGACGTGTTTTGGACTTTATGGAATGTTTTGTACGATTTCTCGTACTCAGCTTGTTGTGTTTTGGACTCTATGGAATGTTTTGTACGATTTCTCGTACTCCGATATTTTTGCTGATTGACTTGTGGAATGTTTTGGAAACGCTAACTGACTTTAAGAGGAATTTCTAAAAAGGAATTGGTTGGGTGACTAACTGAGCTTGATGTGACTAACTGAGCCTGTATGTGAAACTTCCTTGGTTATTGGTTCCTCCTATCTGGTTGTTTCACTAGATATTAACTGCCTAGGGTTTACGCTTTCTGCACTCTGTAGGACTGAGTGTTTTGGTATTGCTCTTGTGCAGTTAATGATCTAGTGGGGTGACTAGAATATAGGAAAATATCTGGTAGTGGTAATTCTTCCTTTGGATAATGGGTAATGTTTCAACCATGAGTCGAGTTTGATCACCCTTATTGGAAATGGATTCTTTCTATTGGATATTAGTTGTTGAGGGTTTTACGCCTCTGCACTCTGTAGGACTGAGTGTTTTGGTATTGCTCTTGTGCAGTTATAATCTAATGGGAATGTGGGAAATGTTAATCTTGGTACTGAGTATGGATTATTTATATTAAGTGGTGCACACACTTTTCACACCGATGACCGAGAACGGGTCGGTGGCAGCGGAGGTCTGCTATACCTCGTCCATCTGGACAACTGACAGCGGAGGTCTGTTTACCTCGTCCTTGTGACAACTGACAGCGGAGGTCTGTTTACCTCGTCCTTGTGACAACTGACTGGCGGTGGGGGCATCATCTCTCCCAATTGGTTTATTCCACTCTTGAGTATATTTTGTCTATGGGAATCATCTTCTGAAATGGTGAAGACATAAACTGTCTACCACGGGTTATGGATATTCATGTCATTCCTAGTCCTTTGTGACTACTTAAGTCTTTCTCTTCTTAACCAGAATTGGTTCTAACATCAACAATGGATGCTTACTAACTATGTGGTGTGACTACTTAAGTGGATGACTTGGTTTGGAAGTTCTAATCTTTGTCTTGTTTTCTTTTCTCTTTAACTTGATTGTTTTGAAGTGCTTTATCTCTGTTTTACTTTTAAGAGTTTGTTTTCATGTTACTGTTTATTTTGAAGAGTGATGTTTTATAAGTTTGTTTTTGGAGAATTGTACCAGTTCCATTCCAGGGAACTGACTCACCCCTCTCGGGTGGGCTGCTTGGTTTCATCTTGCAGGTACAAATTGATTTACAGGTGGCCACGAAGAGCGTGAGTGATTGGGATGGGATTAGGTTTATGGAGAGTGAATGTATTTATTTATTGATTTGTTATATTAAGTTTTCTCGAAGTTCAGACCGTAACTTAGTTAATTGTAATGGTTGTAACTGGTGAGGTTGGTACCGGGTGTTTGGAGCCCGATGGTCTGTAATCGCCATTAGAGATTTTATTCCGCTGTATTTATTGTAAATAGGGCGTTACACTTAAGCTCTTAAAAAATGTTTTAAGCTAATTAGTTGGGAAAATAAATATGACCGAGAGCATGTATGTATGAGGGTGTTGATTGAACCCTAAAAAGTGCAAATAATGTTGTATTGTGTTTAGTTGGTATACTTATATAAATGACTTATAAAAAATTATGTTTATAAATTAAATGTGGAAGAAAAATAAACTTAATTGGTAAAAGCTAAATTTTATACAAGCCGTGAACTAGTATTTTATTTGGAGGTATTTTGGATGTCATTTAATAGTTAATAATATGCTATGTTTAAGCCATGAGTTTAGGCATCTGTATTTTGCTTATTTTAAGCTTAAATAATTATCATTGAATTTTAGAGTGGTTTAAAACAATTAAATGAATTCTGGTGCAAATACGCAATTTTGGTGAGCAAAACCACTTAAGGACATTTTAGTTGAATATTAGTAATTTTAGGTGATTACATGAATTAAGAATGAGGTTATAATGTGTTTTAAAATAAATATAAACTTTATAAGTGTCTAAATAAACAAAAGAATTATCTATGGGGTCAAAACATAATTAAATAAAACATAGGGCACCAAATGGGATTAAAACCGAGAGGAAACATTTTTAAGGATTTTAGAAACTTATAATATGAATTTTATGAAATTAAAGTGTTAAATGTAAACTAGAGAAAATATTGGGGTATTTTCATAAATAAAAACAAATCTGGTCAAGGGGATAATTTAGGGTGGTCAACCTTGACCACATGAGAGGGTTGACCAAATTATAATGATACAAATAATCATTTGGGTATTTAAAGAGATAATAAGTTAAAAATAACATTTATAAAAAGAAATGGGGTGTTTTATGTAATTACCAAAAATATAGGTGTTGGGATATGAATATTGGGACCCTAGGGGTCGATTTGAATATTAAAATAAGTTTGGGGTTAATTTCAATGGTTAATTAATTTGGGATTATAAGATATAGTTTAAGTGTTAAATTGTAACATTTATAAAACTTGAGTGGGCTATATGGTAATTACCGAAAAGATGGTTGCAACTAGAATTTAAGTAAACTAGGGGTCTGTTTGGGAATTTAGATAATTTTTGGGATTGGTCTAATGATTTAATTAATTAAGGATGATAATATATAGTTTAAATATTAGGTGTAACAATTACAAAAAATATGGGGTTGTTTTATAAATTACCGAAAGTTGGGGTGAAATGGTGAATTTGGAGAAGTAGAGGGGCTGTATGTAATTCTGGAAAGATTTTGGGATTTGTGAGTGATTAAATTAATTAGGGGTTATAATATATGGTTTAAGTGTTAAAGTGTGACAATTATAAACTTTATGGCTATAATGCATAATTACCGAAACTTTGGGGCACAAAATGGAATTTTGAGACTCAGGGGTCAGCTTGTAATTCTGGTAAAGATTTGGGTTTAAAATAGTGAGTTAAAATAATTAAGGTGTATAATATAAAGTTTTAGTAATTAGATGAAAGCTTATAAAATAAAGGGGGTTATACTGTAATTAAGAGGAAATTGTGGGTGAACAAATAAATCTGAATAAACAATGGGGTTGTTCGAATTTAGGTTATAAGTTAATAAGGTTGATAATGTAACAATATAATATATGGGATAGTTTTGTAAATAATCAAACTATGTGGGGAAGGATTGGAATTTCTGAATTGTAATGGTGCTGATCGGTAATATTTACACATACATATATATAAGAGTATAATAATGTTGGGAGCCTTAGATTATAAATTAACAAGATTAGAAATATAGTAAATATGATTATGGGTTAACTTTATAAATAATCAAAATGAATGGGTACATATTGGAATTTACCAAAAATATGTGGGCTGTTTGGGAATTATTAACATGTGGACAAAATATATTATAAGGTTGGGATGACATAATTTGACTTTATATTAAAGTATAAAAGAGTATATTATAAGGGAGTTATTAAGGAATAAATATGCCTTATAAACATTCACATAAAATAAGGGTTTAAGTTGGGAATTTGAAAGTATAATGTATAATTAGAAACTATATGATATGAGGAACTTAAAGATGAGTGAAATACTTTGTATAGTATTATGATAAGTGTTAATGAGGAATTTATAAATAGAAGTCACAAAATAATTAATGTGAACTTCAAATAAATGAGGAATACATTTATTGTGGGAAAGGAACTCTATAATTCATATCATATGGATTTACAATGTGGAATGAGGGTATAATATGGTTAACAAATCAGATAAGGGGATTACGCTATTACAAGTAGAAACGAGGATATAACGACAACTACGTTATAAACATATACAAGTATGTAGTATTTATACAGGCGTGTAGAAAAGGATACGTAAACGATAACACATATTAACAACCAGAATGTACGCGCGCATAAGTATATAGTAAATGTCCATGCAAGCTCGTAATTAGGATTACGTAAATTATTCCTTATAACGAAAGGGTTTAGACTACGGGCATGCAAGTACGTAAATGTTATTCTCGCATGCATGCATCCCGGTAAATACGTGAACAGTTTAAGCACGTAACTTCCACGTAATAATATTACCACCGTAGCAACTAATATATGCTCGTGAACAATAACGAGTAACAAAATCTAAATCCCTAGGATTAACGAACACCGACTTGAACGAGAAACAACTAAGGGATTAGTTACGGGTTGGAAGTTAGACTTTGGTCTAGGACGATTAAGTGAGTCCGGGATTGTCAACACTAATATTAGAACAATGGATATTCCAGAGGAACGGGTGGATAGATACGAGTTTCACGAGCACTAGGGGATACACGAGGGCTGTCACACTAGCGTTCCGACGGTGTACGGTATGTGGACGGTGCAGTCTGAATTGACCTGAGAAAGGGTTCAGACATTATTATGTGTTTAAGAATGTTATGTGTATGCTTATGTGCATGTTTGTGTGAATTAAGAATGTATACATGATTGTTTATCTCGCACTGCCATTATTATGCGCGAACGTCCATTCGGGCTAATACTACCGTCGACTATAGATCGACTTATATAAACATACATATGCGAGCAAGGAATGAAGCTGTTATTGACCAACATAATACGTATAGTATTATATTACATGTATTAACCTAAGTAAAACACTTAGGTACGAGGCACGACTATGTCGGTCTCTAGTGCTTGGATCTCGAACATGAATGTGACCTAGACTATTTCTAGGAAGTGCGTAAGACCCCGAGGGCTGCCATAATAAATGTGAAACTCTCCATAACCTAACACTATACTTGAGGTAAATGATTAACAAATTAATCACATAATGGAGGTTTGGTGTATGAGGGAAACCTAGTGTAGTCTCGGACTAGGGTTGCGCATAGAGATCACAATAGAGTGGATGACTGGTACAGGTCTACTCACATAGTACTCCATACGATCGCATAGATCATTGGACGGAGTCCCCATGTAAAGGGGATGGCTACGGCCATTGGTGTCCCGCCATATAATAGGTGATATAAGGAGGTTCGGAGTTCCCACGTTACGGGAATGGTTATTACCGTTGGTGTCCCGCCATATAATAGGTGACAACAAGAGAATGTGTGGAGGACAAGTTGTCTACTAACAAGACGTCTGTCATTGGATATTGGTAATCGAGGGTACTAACTAACAAGTGAACTTAATTGGTATTACGAGGCTTAAGTCATCCTCATACATGTGAATAACAACTAAACGGGCCTCAAAGGCCAAGTGACAAGCGCCTTTCGTGTTTAATGACTTTCACACTGTTTTGAGGTTACTCATTGATTGTGCTTATATTGTGTAACGATTACTGTGGATTGTAGTGGACTTGTTGTTTGAAATACTCGATGTTTATACATGTTCTTTACAACATTTTTATAAATGTAATCGGAGAAAGCATGAAATGAATCTAATATTAAGATGGCTTAAATGACTTAAGTGACCGATAGGGTCCACCTAGCATACTCAGCGTTTATCGCTGAGCCTCCACTGCATATGGCAGGTGAACGATCGAGCTATGAAGTCGGAGTGCGGGACTTCTGGGTAGACGACGATGACCTTACTTTTATTGCATTTTTAGAATCAGCAGTACTAGGTATGTTGTAATCACAAAATGTATTGTAGATGCTCACTGGTTATGTATATCGGGTTGTAATTAGATTAGTGTAGTAGGCATCTCGTTCATCACTGCGGTTTATTAATGTTGTTATTTTTTGCTTCTTTACACTCGCATGGGTGAGTAATGGCATGTTACAACCATGTGAGGATTAGTACCGTTTAGACTTCCGCTGTGAGACGCCTTTAATTTTGCTACGAGAGAGATTAATTACGAGTTTAACGAGTGGGGTGTTGCAATTAAGATGATCCAACTCTAATTCTCTAAAGATCCCAATAGCAACTCTATTTCTCTAGCAACCATGGAAGTTCTCTTCCATTCTCGGGAGTATAGCAACCTCTGAAGTCCTTTCCCCTTCTCGAGAGTTTGTTTGGTTCTCTCATTTATATGGCTTTCTCCCACCTTCTTCTCGCTTCCATTGCATCTCTTCTTTTGGTCACACCAAGTGTATTATCATCAGTTATCACAACAACGGCCAGAGGCGTCTTATAGACCACTTCGCCACAAGCTTCAGAATCTTCTGCTACTTCACCTACATCGCTTTATGCTAGTCCGCCAAATCTTACCTGCTGCTTGCTCCATCAAAGTCGGCACCCTCCACTCCCCCTTTGGAAGCCCCACCCACATATCACCCACTACTTATCAGGTCTCAAGTCAATAGAGATTTGCTTTCTCTGAGGATGTCAAATCCTTTTGTTGATTTACATGTGGATCTTGAGTCACCGATCTAGATGAAGCCATTACATATTCAAGCGGTTGATGAATTACATCATACGAATCCCAGATTTCTCGATGGTGACTGCATGTTGTCACCACCGGTACCGATTGGCCGAATTGTGGATGTTCTCCTAAGTATATGTGTAGGTATGCATGTGAAGATCTAGGAGTGTAGGTCGGTTTTTTGTGCACAGCCTGTCGGTGGGATGGTCAAGTTGCGTAGGCAACCCCTGGATTGCCTGGAGGTTGCCAAGAAAAATGAGTCTAAGGTCGAATGGTTGTTGGGATGAGCAGAGCTCCTATGCAACCAGGACCTTTTTTTAGATCTCTATTGTTTTATCTCTATATGGTGCATAGTTAGTAGGTTTGACGGTGTTTGTTATCTTCCTTACTTAGTCATTTGGCTCTCTTTATGCTTTCTTAGGTTTTTAAATTCAAGCATGCCAATCTTTTTGGGTAATATCGTTTTTTTTTTCAATAGCATGTTAATGTGTTTATATTTGACGGGAGGATTCCCTTTTTAAAGCGGGTGTAGTTGGATGGTCGAAACTAGAAGGGCTTCTTGAGACTTTGTCTTTAAATCTACTGATTTCGCAGGCTTCTATAGGGTAATTGGTTGCACATGGTAATCGGGGGCATTATGCCTCTTTTTAGGTGTTTGTTAGAGCGAATCCTCTTCTTAATCTGCTACTATCTTGTACTTAGCAAATCTCTTTACTGTACTTAGTTTGTTTATCCTTTGAATGGATCTTGGGTATGTAATCTTTTTGTTATATATATTAGGTCAGTCGTTTTTTTTCAAAAAAGAACATTTTGCTAGTGAAGAGTTTGCTTAAAGCTTCAAAGTACTAACTGTAGTGGATTCCTCGAATCTCCAAATGATCTCCTAAAATTGTAATTGCCAAATTTACAATTTTATAACGAGCAGCTTGTATACAAGTTTTTTTTCACTGAAAATTAATTTTTTATCTGTAAAGTGGCATATCTATGATTGTTTAGTTATGTTTTTTTTTATTGTTTCATATATGGTATATTATTGAAGGAAATTGAAATGAGATTAACAAGTATAATCTTAATATACTGTTAAAATATACTATTAAATATAAATATGTCATAAATATATCAAAATAAAGAGATGAAGGGGTTGTTCTTTCATGACTTTAACTAGAGTTCAATGTGAATGCAAGAAAACCAGGCCCATGAATCAGGATGAAGTGTGGTGGCTAGGAGAATTTGGAACAAAATTATTCCATCTAGTAGTTCATGAGGACAAAATTTCATCAATTATGACTGGGATGCCTGTTTTCCTATAGTTTGTCATGCTTTATGGAAGTGGAGAAACAACAAGGTATTTGGGCAAGAACATAGAATGTTTCTTCCTCTTCAAGTGATTATGCAAACTATTTCCTCAGTAGAAGAGCTTGGGTTTTAGCAAGACTATTTCACAGGTTAATATAACCGATCCTTGTGCAGATGAAGGAGATCGAAGATAAACACCCCTGTAATACCCTTGAGGTTTACCTCCTACATTGATCGGAGGAGAGAACGAACCACTCCTTATATGGGTGGGGATACCTCTCCTTGTTGTGAGGCCTTTTGGGGCTAGAAAACCCCAGGAACAAAACCGTGCGGCCTGCATGCCAAAGCGGACAATATCACAACAATGGGATACTGGGCTATTACAGTTGGTATCAGAGGCCGACCCAGGTCGGTGTGCCAGCGAGCCCGTGAGGGCACTGGGCTCCCTAAGGGGGGTAGAGTGTAACACCCGGCGTGGTGTTCCTCCCACATCGGTAGGAGAGGAGAACGAAGTGTGCCTTATAGGTGCATGGATACCTCTTCCTTGTGTGACGCGTTTTGGGGCTAGGAAACCCCAGGAACAAATTCGTGTGGCTTGCGTGCCAAAGCGGACAATATCACACATGTGGGCTGATTGGGCTGGGCTGTCACAGATTGGAGGGGAGAACGAACCACTCCTTATATGGGTGGGGATACCTCTCCTTGTTGTGAGGCCTTTTGGGGCTAGGAAACCCCAGGAACAAAACCGTGCGGCCTGCGTGCCAAAGCGGACAATATCACAACAGTGGGATACTGGGCTGTTACAGTTGGTATCAGAGCTAGACCCAGGTCGGTGTGCCGGTGTGGCCCGCGAGGGCGCTGGGCTCCCAAGGGGGGTGGAGTGTAATACCCTTGAGGTTTACCTCCCACATCGATTGGAGGGGAGAACGAACTACTCCTTATATGGGTGGAGATACCTCTCCTTGTTGTGAGGCCTTTTGGGGCTAGAAACCCCAGGAACAAAAGTGTGCGGCCTGCATGCCAAAGCGGACAATATCACAACAGTGAGATACTGGGCTTGTTATACCCCCCACCAGATGGTTTTCTCATGTTCAATGTGGACTGTGCAGTACGATGCAACCCTGATTTTGGTGCTATAAGTGGAGTTTGCAGAGACCACACAGGAGCTTGGATCGTAGGTTTCAATGCTACAGTGGGGAACATTGATATCCTTCGAGCAGAGGCTTTAGCCCTTCTTCAGGCTGCGCAGGTTGCAAAAGAAAGAAGCTTCAATAAGATCATTTTTTTACACAGATTCACTCCAATTAGTCAACCTGTTCACGAGCTTCCCAAGATCCCACCCTTGTCGACCCATCACAAGCCTGTAAATCCTGTATGGATTTAGACTGGCCTTTATCTGTTAGAACTGTCTCCGTAAGTGTAACATAGTTACTGATTTGTTAGCAAAAACAGCACCACAACAAGATGTGGATGTAACATCTTGGAGGTTCCTCCTGACTTTGTAGTTCCTCAACTTTCTGAGGAGCAGGTTTTTTGTTAATGGAAATTAGTATTTGAGGCTGTGGCCTCCGTTCACGAGCAAAAAAAGAGAGTTTTGTTTTGGGAAATTTCATGAAGTGTCACTATATTTTGGCTAATTCATGAAATTTCCTTAAAAAAAGAAAAGTCACAAAATGTTACTCCCTCCGTTAATTAATATCTGTCGTTTTAGGTAGTGATTCTTGTTCAAAAATATCTGTCATTCTAGCTTTTTGACATATCTTTTTCCACTTTTAACCCTACTATTCAACACAAAAATAATTATTATCTAGATGGAAAAGTAAAAAGTAGGGGTACAAGCGCCATTTTCCTACTTTTCTTAATAGTGTGCAAGTTTCTAGAATGACATATACTGTTGAACGGAGGAGTACTATATTTTTGCAAAAGTTCATGAAATATTACTATAGTCATTGACCTGACGGAAAAAGATAAAAATACCCCTATTAGTTATTAAAGTATTTTTAAAGTTTACATTATGCCCTTGAGTGATAATTTTTTTACAAAAATTCAAAATACTATAAAATAATTTTAATATATATATAATTATAAAATATTATAAAATTGAAAATAAATAAAATATATTAAAATATCATATAATATTGAAAAAAGTAAATTTTTCTTAGATTTTTTAAAATTATTCAGTACCATAAAAAATAAGATAATGTTTCAAACACCTAAAATATACCCATTTTTTAATTTTTTGGTATAAATTATAGTACTTAATTGGTATAGTTATGATACCTAATTGGTATTTTGGTAGAAAATTGATATAAATTATGTGTATACAACTTTATATTTTTTAATGGTACCGAATAATTTATACAAAAATCTAGAAACTATTCACTTGTTTTCAATTTTTTCAATTTTTATGTTTTTTTTGATTTTTTTGTGAATTTAGTGGTATATTGTGAACTTTAATAGTACTTTTTTAATTAGTAGGAGAATTCTTGTATTTTTTCCTTTTGTCAATGACTATAGTGACAGGTATTTTATGAATTAATAAAAAATATAGTGCATTTGATGAAATTTTCCCTTTGTTTTTAGGTGGGACCCTGTCAAATCACAAACTAAAAAATTGTGGATATCTGACATATTAGAGACGGTAGACACCGAACGAGTAACTCGTCCCTTGTCGACCTCTATTGGAGCATAAAGTGAGCGCATGAGTATGCTACTTTTGACTGCAGAAGTAACCCCCAGCTGAAGAAAGAGAAATAAAAAAATAAATGTCACTTAATCGAGATTTGCAGAAATCTGGCTTTCAATTTTTTTTTGGAGAAATCTCTTATGTGGTCGGATGGCTTATGATGAAGCGGTAGAATCAACTTCCCATGCTTGAAGAGCGCCCACAAACCAGTGAGTGATTCAAATTGCAGCCATATCTTCTGGCAATGATAACCATCAAAACTAATTGCAACCGTACTTAGACTAAGTACCAATTTTCTTACGCACAACAGTGCAAATATCAATATAGAAAAAACTGTAACAAAAGTTTCATCTTTTTGTGATTTTAGCTATTAAATATGAAGAGAGAGAGAGAATAAAGAGCGAAATTGTAAGAGTTGAGTAAATTGTTAGTTTCAGTCACGAGTGAGCGAGTCTTGGATAGAGCAGTAGTAGCGTGAGTGTGTGGGTTGTAACTCATATTGTTGAGAATACAAGGGTAGCTAGGATAGCCGGGAGCAGTCGTGAGAATGCTGGGAGACTATGACTGAACCGTTTAGTAAGGGTAGAAGGGCTTAGGGTTAAGTCCTAAACTGTTTCGAGTCCATAGATTGGGCGGAGAAAAATTGATTGATTGCAAGATGTAATAATCAATTGAATAGAAGATTCTAGTTTAAAGTACTTGACTCTCTTCTACTTCACCTCTATACTTCTCTTGTTGTTCGATTATTCCTCTATTGCAAAACACATCAAAGACCTGTCGGAGACGTGTTGGGGTATACGCTAGCTACATTTGCTCCTAGCTAGGTTTTCCTCATGTTTAAGAAATACATGTGTAAGAACACCAATAAAACACAAAACTAGAAGAAGGCTAGCTAAAGTGGAAAAATGAGCATGATAAGTGTTGATAAAGCACATGAATATACCTCTAAACATGCTCATTTATTCACTTATCAGACTTTTTCACATTTACCTTTTGCTTATACTCAAGCAAACTATGAACCCAAGCAAGTAGGAATGCTCAGAGCTACAAATACTAGCATGAAATGTGGGATAACAAAAGAAACAAAAAGTGACTAAAACTTTTGAGTTGGAAACATCACCTACTGGTGACAAGAGTGTGATTAAGGTAAAATATTATAGAGTTTTCGGGATATGATTCGAAGTGCTTTAAAGCTTCAAGAGATTATGTAACTTGGAGAACTTTTACCATGACCATCTCCTCTCAAGAATGGACATTGAGAAGAAAAAAAAGAAAAAAATAGATTTATGTTTTGTTTCACTTTTGCATAAGAGATGATGAGATAAATTTAGGCATTTAACCTTTGCATTCAAGAACTCAACTATGAATGTTGATTACCAATGGTGTCTTACAATATGCATTATTCGGTTTTTTTTTTTTGAAATGTCATGAATGCCACTATATTTTGTTACTTCATGAAATGTCACTAAGAAAATAGAAATTTATGAAACATCACTATACTTTTCCTATAATTCATGAAATACCACTATAACCGTTGACCAGTAGGGAAAGACAAAAATATCCTTGTTAGTTACAAACTACTTTGAAAAGTTCACAATATCTCAGTAGGTGTTAAAAAATATAAAAAAATGCACAAACAATTCAAAATACTACTCCCTCCGTTCAACAATAACTGTCATTTTAGAAACTTGCACACTTATTAAGAAAAGTAGGACAATGACGCATGTGCCCCTACTTTTTACTTTTCCATTTACATAATAATTACTTTTATATTGAATAGTAGGGGTAAAAGTGGAAAGAGGTCTGTCAAAAAGCTAGAATGACAGATATTTTTGAACAGAATCACATCCTAAAACGACAGATATTAATGAACGGAGGGAGTATAAAAATATATTATCTATATATTTATATTAAAATAAATTAGAAACTATTTAATTTTCTAAATAGCTCTTAGAAAAAGTTAAGTTTATTAAGTAACATAAATAGACTATACATTTTTAAGGACATGCTAGCTCTAGAGCAATTTGAAAAAATTTGTAAAAAATATCAACTATTATAATGTGTTGAAATATTAATTTTTTATTTAAGTACCAATATTCTAAACACAGTGTTTAAGCAAATTTTAGTTACGTTGTTCAAAAAAAAAAAAAAAACAATTAAAAAATGCCGTTGTCGTTCTATGAATTGTTTTCCCAATTCCTCCGAGAGCTTTCCTCTCTGCTTATCTTTATACTGATACTTCAAACTCCGAACTCATCGCCTTCCGCGGCAGCTCGTAGTAAGTCCTCGCTGACCACTCAAGACCCAACAGCAACACCCATCTCCGACCACATTTCCCGCCAGAAAACCATGTTGGTCAGCCCGGCCTCGTGAACTTCAAGGTAAACGACTGCCCAGCTCACCATCTTCGATTTTTGGTTTCCTGTGTGAATCCTAGGATGGTGTTACCTTTCGGAGTCGAAGAAAATGGGGATGAGCGGCAGCTGTTGACGCGGTGACCGCCAAAACCACCGTTTGCTTTCTGGAAGTTTGTGGTTGGGTAGTAATTTTAAAATTTCAGACCTTAAGGTAATTTCGAGAACCACTGACTCATCGTTGTTAGCGTAAAGAGAGTTCACTATGTTTGTCAGCATGATATTCGCTAAAGTTTTTATAAGGGTCTTTATTGAACTTCTCAAGCCTATTTTGAGATGCATGCTTTTCGGCCCTTAAATGAACAGAGCTCATTTGAGAAGCAAAAATGGCTCTGGAAATGAACAAACTGCCTGGTTAGTGTTTGTAAAAATGCGTGCTTATTAGATCAAATGGTCTCTAAAAAGTTCTGATCGAAGAACAGTCTAGCAGCAGTTCATATTCTCCCATATCATGTGTCTAGATCTATGCATCTGTTTCCTGTTCTTGTAGGAGTTTAGCGCACGCTAGTAAAATGATTGTTGCGTAAATAGGATATATCTGTTGATTGATGGCGTCATGAAAAAGGTTTGGTCCGAATAGACTTGATGGATGAAAATACCTGAACTGTAGAGGAATAATAAGTTGATCCCTGAACTTTGCTTCATTGCTCGATTGTGATAGTATGGAAGAAAATGTGTAATACAAAACTGAAACAGTACTTGCCTGGGAACTTTACCCGATAATATTTTACTTTGGCTGGCAGCAAAGAGATCTAAAACTAAAATGCGAAAGGGTACTCTTCAAGAAGCGGTTTTCGGGTTTAGCAGATGTCCAAAAATTTCATAATTCTTGACAGTGTCACTAGAAATATGATTTCTTCTTGGTCAACTACATCAACATAGACTGATTTATAGTTTTCATTCCCCTAATGTTGATTGAATCTTCAGTTTATACCAATATGGGTCTGATTTTGGATTTAGGTGGACTGTTTTGAATTGAAACTATTTCAAAACAATAAGTATTACTAATTAGTGAATGGGTTGTAGATTATCTTCTCTGGTGAATGATGCAGGGGCTGTTTTTGTACTGATAATAGTGGTTCTATTAGTGTTGAAAAGCTCTTAGGGATTCATATTTTTGTCGATTAAGCATCTATTATCTACAAATCTGTTTTTTGAAGAATACATTTTTTTCCCAATGTCATATTCAATCAACACTTTTGCATTGTGGTTGATTTGCTAACTTTCAGCACAAGTTTGTGTCAAGAGCAACAAATTAATGGTGTAAAACCTTCTTAGTTTTTTTTTGTAGTAAGCACTCTCTCCCTCCTCCTCCTGCTCCTGGGATGGATTGTCTTAAGGCACTAAAATTCCCTCTCGGTGTCAACCCCAGTATCCATGGGTGGTGTAGAAAAGTTTGTTCATGCCTGTCCCCTACTCGTCACTTATCGTCATTCCCAAATTACTCAGAAAAGATCAAGCACCACTCCCGCTCCCCCTTTTGTACCTCTTATTGCTCCACTGGTACCATACAACTCTCTCCCTCCATACCTTTCCCCTAATCATATAATACCTCCGTCCCTATTTTAACTGTCCTAGTTACTAATTGTACACTTTCCACTTCTTTTTTTGTTTGATCAGTAGGCTACATTAGTAGCAGTGCAATAGTATGTACACTTTCCACTACTATCTTTAATATACTAGATAAATCATTCTATAATCTAAGTTTTTTAATCAATTCTTATGTGATAGAAAATGTGTTTGTAAAAATGGAAGAGCATGATAAAAGTAGCAGATGGTTCATTTGGACGGAGGTAACAACAGTTTTTATCTGTTCTTTCATACGGTCAAACCCTTGTTTTTTTCCTTGAAATTATCTCAGGCCATGATGTTCAGATGACCAATGGACCTTCCCTGCCAAGGGGCGTTGGTGAGTGGTCAAATTCGAAGAGGCTCCTTCCCTAGCAAGTTTCTTCAAGTAGTTTTAGTTTCTCCCCAGGTGGGCATATACTCCTGCTACCATCAGTGTGCCCCTTTGTTGTAGTCTTCCAGACTAGTGTCAGTTTAGTTTTAGTTTGACATGAACTGTGTCTGATGTTGTGCTGCACTCAAATTGCTGGGAATATAAAGGTTTATCAATATTTAGAAGAATTCACACAATTGACAATTTTATTTTTTTTTTTTCATCCACATTGAGTGTGTTTGCACTCCGTAACAGTAAAAACAATTGAATTCCTTGATCTCAATGCCCTAGTAGAACTCTTGAGTCTACTGATACAAACCTAAGTCCCATCCTCCTGCTTGTGTGGGCTTCATTATCCGACTTGGTTTCTCTTGTAGCTTTCAACTCACCTTTTACCAAGACTGGATTTTTTAATATATCTTATGTGATAGATACCTGGAAATGCTGGTTGTATTGCCAGAACATGTGCTGCATCAGCTGTTGGACTGCACCTGGTTGAGGTTTGGGATATTTAGAACGTGTTGCATCAGCTGTTTTCACTCTTTTGATTGTCTAAGCTTTAATTTCTTCTCTATTTCAATTATGCTTTGGCAGCCGTTAGGATTTAAGATTGATGAACCAGACTGAAGCGCGCTGGATTAGATTATTGGCCGTATCCTGAGAATGTTTATTTTAAAAGTGTTGGTAGCTAGTGGGTGTGCCAATTTTTTAGAAAATTCAGGCATTGAAACATACATGTGTTTCAATTATTGATGGAAAAACTATTCATTGAACTGCCCTATCTCTCCAAGTCTACTCTGCGTCAGTGGTTCAGAAATAGATGGAATTGTTTCAGAGTCTCTTTCTGCAAAGATGTATCTGAAAGTCCTTGACTCAATTTTGAAGATATGTTGTAGTGAAAGTCCATCGATCGTGGTCTGATTTTCAAGACTATTTCAGGAATCTGGTAATGAGTAATGCTTATTTGGGGACATCTGTCTAACTCTGTTTTATCATCTTACAATAAGATTTGTTTTTTTTCTTTAATGGTATTATGGTTTTTTTTAGGATGGAGATAAAAGGTTGTTAGCATTTACCAAGAGAGGGACAGAGGTGCACTCGGTAAGTTGATTTTAGCATCTTCTCCAATTAACTTTTTTTTTTGATAAGTTCTTCCAATTAACTATCCTCGTGCAATTGATTGACGGTTTGTTTCATCTTCATCAATCATCACCCTTGGTTGGTAATTCATCTCTCATGTTAGTGGAGTGGAGCAAACTACTCAGCTCCTTCTTTCCTCTCATGACAGGAATTCAGTTACAGGCAAGGTGATTGGTTGGTTTTTGGATCAGAAACAAGTGGATTACCCCCCGGAAGCTCTAAGTGATTGCAAGGACAAGTTGAAAATACCTATGGTTCAGACATATGTACGATGTCTTAATCTCTCTGTCAGTGTCGGAATTGCTGTATATGAAGCTTCAAGACAGCTCGAATACGAGCAGATGCATCTGAACCGAGTTTAGATAGTGGTCATAGTTCATTCCTTACTGAAGATATTTTTGCATGATGATAACGTGTTTAAGAGTTGTGTGTTTTTTTTTTTTCCTTTTGTCAAAAAATGCGACGTGTGACCGAGAAGAAATCATTTGGAATTGCCTGCCAATATATATAGGGAGAAGTAGGTAGTCATTCTTTCTGCCATAGTGCCATAGTAAGTACTACTACAGTACAGTACGGGTGTTTATCTTGCCAGATGAGAAGAGTGCATGACCTGTTTTTCTATTTCGGCTTGTTTGTAAGTAATGGTGCGGTGAAAAAAAAAAAGTGTCAGGTCGAAACGTTCAGCAACTTCGGCGGTGAAAGTCCCTAAAATGGACGGTAAATGTACCATCATATATTGTTTTGGACTCCTTTATTTGTTTTTGATATTCGGCTAAAGAGCATAAATGTCAACATAAATGTCAGTATAACTGTCAATATAATGATAGTATAAATGTCAGCATAAATGTATGCAGTAAATGCTACTTTTCGAATCTGTGTTTTCATTCCCGCTTCTTTACTCACTTCATAATGTAATTACTGTGACTATTGTTTTAAAAGGGATATTTTTTATAAGTTATTTATTTATTTAACTTACAACTTCCAATGCTTCAAATATTTATAAAAAATAGTACTACTTCTTTATATCCAAATTAAAAAAACACATTAAATACAAATCTATAATATTATTTATAATACAACATAGATTAATAAAATAAAAAAATCAATAAATATACACACTTATTGATATATAAATTAAAATATTAAAAAAAATAGAAATAGGAATGTATATAATTTATTAACATATAAAATTATAAACATATTATATATTATTTAAAGTTACAATTTTACTAAATAAATTCACATAATATTATTAGAAATTTGAAACACTAGTTTTTTTTTTACGTTTTTATATTTGTAAGAAATATAAATTTAATAATAACAATATATTGTTTAGAAGTTACAAGTTTTGTTTAAATAATAAAATTAAAATTTTATTGGTTATAAAATATTTTTATTTTCTTTGGTTTCTCAAGTTTTTTTATTGTAAATTAAATACTCGTAGTAATATATTGTTTGTGAATTTTATATTTATTTTTATTAACAAAATAAAGTTACTTAGTGTAATATAATAAATTGTAACTGTGATACGAAAACGTAACACACTACATATAACTAACTTAACCAAACATGCTGCATATATGTCGCATTGTCAAACAACAGTTTTCAAAACAACTACATTTATGTCAGCGCAAACCTGCCAGTAAATGCTGCGTTTATGCCAACATAAGCTGCTGCTAATAATGCTGCAAATATTTTGCCAAACAGCTATGCCGAACAGAGCCCTAGAGATAAAATAACTTTTTCGTGGTAGTAAAATTAAGTAAATTACTTAGACCCCTTAGGATTGGGCATAATATAGGTAACCCTCTTGTGTTTATCATAATTATTGGTAACTACCTTGAGGTTACTGTATCTTTGACTATGAGCCCCCGTACTATAATTCATTATCAAAATGTTAACCACGTGCTGACTCATCAGCTTAATCACATTATTAATGACATGCTGAAAAAAAACACTACTTAATCAGTATTCTTATTGTCCAAAAACGTCAACACTAACTCAAAAATGCATCTTAGGGAGAGTTAAATGATTGATTAAGCAGTTTTTATTATCCAGACTGACATTAATAATGTGATTAAGCTGATAGGTCAGCATGTAATAAATGTTTTGATAACAAAGTTATAGTTCGGAGGCTCGTGGTCAGAGATACCGTAACATTACCAATAATTATGATAAACATAAAGGAATTAACCGTATTAATACCCAATCCTGAAGAGTTTCCGAGTCTTTTAATCTAATTATAGGTTCCTTCTTATAGCAAAAGAGATATAATTTTAACGGGCAACTTCATGGCATAACAAGAAAAGTCCTGATTTTCATTTTTAATAGCTCGGTGGAGCTAGGGGTCGCCATAACTAAGATTGCTAGAACTATCAGACGAAAGAGTAATATACAGGCTGTGAATTCTATGTATAACACCATACCTCAATCAAACCCAGCATTTGGCAGAAACTGTTTTCCCAACTCCTGCGGAGTCCGTTCAGAGTTCTGACTATCCGTCCAATCTTTCTCTGCAGAATGAAATAAAACCAACCCAGCAATGCACAAACGGGATTGGAACAAAGACCAAGTATCCAACATCATGGTTCGTTTGGGGACAGCTGCTCGGGGCTACTGTTGGGTCCTGCTGCTGGAAATTAAGAAGCTGTCTGCTGATGGTTTTACAGAAGCTGTGAGCTATTGATTTTGTGTTTGGTGGAACGTCTGATGATGGTTTTAAAAGCAGAGACAGTTGTTAGGTTCTGCTGCTGAAAATTGAGAAGCTGTCTGCTGATGATTTTACAGAAGCTGTTAGCTGTTGGTTTTGGGTGTTTGGTGGAAGCCTGCTGATTTTAGAATTGGGAAGCTCCCAGCTGCTGGAACTGTCCCCAAACGATGTCAGTTTAAGTAATTTGTTTCAAAATGGTAGTTGTGACTATCTCATTCTTATAATGTCAAACAGAGACTTCTTATCGGTCCACTTGTCGATGATGCGGAGCGCTCCCTTCAAGCTTGGCGGTGGATGATCAATAAGGCTGGATCGCATCACCTTTATGCATCTTGTTGGTTATATTTATTTAAGTAATAAATAAAAGATAATATTTATTTATTAATATTAGTTACAATCAACGTCAAATAATATTGATAAAGATTTGTTATTCTTTTCTCTTTCTGTTATTATTATATATAGAGACTCTGGAATTAGTTTCTAGAAATAGTACCCTAGTTTCCACAGAATATACGAGAGAGTCGTGTTAGGGTTCTTAGGTCGTGATAGCGTGGAGTGCTGCTGTGGTCTCCTCCACCTGGTAGACGCGAAGGCTTTATCAATTGGCAACAAGGGAAAGGCGATTCGGTACATGAACAAAAAGAAACAATCTATATAATTCTGCTGCGCTCAAAGAGCTAGGTACCCTAATCCTTATATTTCCAACAGTGGTAATCAGAGCTGATTCATTCTTTTTTGGTTCGTATGTTCCGAATTTCATAATCCAGCAAAAGTCATATTTTTTAAAATCGAAGGTTGATGAACCCTTTTATTTTAACATGGAGGGTCACTACGCTCAGTCGGGTTTTCACTTCGCTCAGTCGGAAAAAGACTATTTTGCCCCTACTATAATAATTTTCAAATATTTCTATATTTACCCACAATTTATGATATATTACAAGGTGACCCCAAATTTCATTATATAAAGGAATTGAATATGATATGAAATCATATTCAAATTCAGAAATCCTAAAGTTAGAGAGATAAAGTTAGAGAGATAAAGAGAGGAAATGGTTTCTTTCGGAAGTTTGAAGAAAAAACTGTTCGGTAAGAGTAAAAAAGATGGAGGAAATGCTGAAGGTGGTGTTCCAGAAACACAAGACGAGAATGCAGATGATGTTAGGAGCGAGGAGTATTCACGAGGAGCTCAATCTGAGGTACTTTCTGTTGTTATTTTAGTAATTTATGTACAAATGTAGCTAGAATATATACAAAACTGAACGAAAAAGCAAAAAAAGACATCGGGAATAGCAGACTACTGGGCGCCCGCGCCCACCTCTTTAAGCGCGCGCCAGCGCCGTCCCAGGCCACCGGCGCCCGCGCCCACCCCTTAAAACGCGCGCCCGCGCCCACCTCTCCACCCCGCGCGCCCGCGCCCACCCCTACAAACGCGCGCCTGCGCGCCTCCCTTGCTGCGGACGCCGGCGCCGGCGTCTTTAGGTCGGCGCCTGCGCCGGTGCCCGTTTTTCAAATCGCTGTATCTTCTTCGTTATTGCTCCGTTTTTTTTTCGATCCGTTTGCGCCGTTGCGTTTGTCTTTTCGTGTACTTTACGATGATATACTTTGTTGATTATTTTGATGGCTTATGTGTGATTTATTCTAAAGTACGTAGTATTAGGGTTTACGAGTAGCACTTGATGAATAACGACGTTTTTCTGCTTAGGGTGATAACGATGATGAATTCGAGGATGCGAACGTAGACACAAGTCATGTATTTAATAGTAGCCTAATCTTTGGCGATAAAGAGGAGGCGGTTGGTTATGCGTTTCGCACCGGAGAGGCTAATAATTTATCTAATCAGACAGACTAAGCGAGACGACGGTGAAGTAATACTAACGTGTGAGAGGTACGACAAGCATAGGCCACGGGTTAGCACAGGAGAATCGTCATCGTCGAGTCAAAGGCCACGGCGTGCCACGAAGAAATGCAACTGCCCGTTCCGCCTAAGCATCAGGGGTGGGGAAGTTACGGGCTGGTCTATCTTGGTGATGGTCCCGACGCACAACCCGCGTTAGCGAGGAACCCGCAATCTCACTTCACTTCGTCCGGCCTCGCTTTAGCGTCGACGAAAAGGCAAGCATGAAAAGTTTGTACAGGAGTGGTGTTGCGCCTAGGCAGATGTGGGCCCATTTACATGACAAGAACCCTGAAAGTACTGCAGACAAGACATCGATTCATAACCTAGTTTCGAAATTCAGAAAAGAAGATCGTGGCGGACGTACAGATGTAGCGTCCTTCATGCACTCGCTAGATGAACGTAATTATAGTTGGTGGTCCGAGAAAGATCTAGTAAGTGTCGGCACATCTGTTTAGTGTTGGTTTATTTGTATGTTAATCACTTTAAATGTTAGTTCTAATTAAATGTCCATTTTGCAGGGAATCCATCTAGGCTGGGTCTTGTCTTGTTTGCGCACCCTTTTTCGCTGACGCTCGTTAAGATGTTTCCTTATGTAGTGCTCATTGATAGCACTTACAAGACGAACATGTACAAGGTGCCTCTAGTGGAGTTCGTCGGAGTCACGTCGTGCGGCAAGAACTTCTGTATAGCGTTCTGTTTTGCGGTCAGAGAGGATGAGTCTGCATACACGTGGATGCTTAATCAGCTGACGAAGGTGTTGATCTATCCTCCAAATGTGTTTGTCACTGACAATGAAAAGGCGCTAGTGAAAGCACTTTCAGTGGTATATCCTTCTGTACCACATCTTCTATGTCGTTGGCATATATGCAAGAATGTGGCTGCCAATGCGCTCAAGATAATGCATATTGACCGTGACAGAGTCAATTTAATAGTGCATCGGTGGAAGCGACTAGTTTACGCCTCAACTATTGCGAAGTACGATGAACAGTACGGGAAATTAGTACACTCCTACGGCGCCAACAATCCTTTCGTTGTGTACTTGAACAACACATGGCTATGTCAGCGTGAGAAATTTTGTGAGGTATGGGTTAAGAGATTCAGGCATTTCGGCAACACATCTACCAACAGGTTAGCTTAACTTCAATTGTCAACATGTTCTGTTGTTTGTATTGGTATGTTTCCCATTTATCTGCTACTAATTGACTTCCAATGTGTAGGGCGGAGAGCGCCCACTCAGCTCTAAAGTGTTGGCTTCATACATCCACCGGATCTCTAGACACATGCTTCGACAGCATACATAGATTCGTCGAAGGGCAACATTTCCACATTAAACAAGACTTCGAGTTCTCCATTGACAGAAGGGTTTCGGAAGACCAGCAAGTCCCATTTTTATTTCTGGTCAATCAAGTGAGCCTCAAATGTTTGGAAATACTCCAGGATCAGCTGAGAAGCGGGAGGTGCGATATTGACCACACAACATCGTACGAAGATGTTTGTGCGTTTACTTCGACCATGGGATTACCGTGCGCGTTTCGTATGTTTCAGTACATTCAAGCCGGTCTGAATATACCAGTTGAAGAAGTGCATATCTTCTGGCGAACACTCAGATATGACGCACAACAAGAATTTGAAGCACAACGCCAACATATGATGAGTCGTATAGCATAGAGGAACAACTCTCATGTGTAGGTTTATGGTATGATGATCTGTCTCAGCGGTATGATCCTACGACGATCGAACAAGCGTTCAACGCGTGGAAGCCAATATGGGAGCCCGAGGATGATCACACTGGTTTACAGCCACCAGAGGTGAAGGTGCCTAAGGGTAGGCCCACAACCAAAAAAAAAGAGGCCAAACACTAGGGACAAGTCCGAGCACGAGCATTTAGGTCTTGGAAACCGTGGCCCGGGCCTACGACGTTCGCAGTCTCAGCGACGCCCGACAGCCCCCGAAAGTACAAGTGATCGTGGGCCGTCAATGCAACACAGTCAATCACAGCGTTTCCCATCTGAGGAATGAGTCAAACTGGAGAAGGACCGACAATGCAACACAATCCACCTCAACAACCTGCACAATATCCGACATACTGGAGCCCCTGGAAATTCTCGCAGTATTGGAGTGACCTCGATCCGCAATTAGCTAATTATATTATAGGTTACAGGGAGATAGTGGGTGATGGAAACTGTGGGTTTCGAGCTATTGCTGATGCCGTGTACAACGATGAACGCCAATGGAAACAGGTTAGACGTGCATGCTTGGAAGAGCTGGAGGGAAGAAGAGATTGGTGGTTAAATAAAGTTGAGCGAGTTTGGTACGACAGACAGTACTTTCGACTGAATTGGTTTGGAGACGGTTTCGCACCGACGCCACACTGGATTGAAATTCTAGATCTTGGTGTCATCTTGTGCACTGTATACCACATTGCGCTTATCAGTTTTTCAAAACAATACGATGGTATGGCTAGTGGGTTGGTCGCACTGCCGCTACGTGATGATCGGGGGTTAGGTCGTCCAGTGGCAGAGGTCACTATTGCATGTGTCGCTGAGCAGTCTCATTTCATTAGACTCCAAACAGTCGAAAATTGTCCAGTCCCAGTGTTGAATCCGATGTGGCGACGTTGGCATGAGCCCTCAGTTACAGCTTATATTGAGCCGTTCTTACCACGCAATACAGAGTGGTACATTGTTTCCCCCAACTGATGGATCAGGACGGTTGATTATAGAAGATTAGAGTTTGTAAAATTTTGTTGAATTCTTGTATGCCATTAATATATTCAAGAAGGTTGTTGTAATGTTTTGCAAGATGAAAGTATTGAAAAAGGACACTTAATTTGTTGAATATTGTAGTGTCTCATGTTGGTACAGCGGATTATACTTTATCTAATAAAAGCAAACTCATCGTAGATACAATGCGTTCTAATACTACTGCTGTTAGCGACTCAACGGCCAACAAAGAATTTAGACCACCCAGGATGGCATTGATCTTAAGAAGCACATTTGACACCTTATTTCCCAAAAAAAGAGTTGTAGAATATATTTCATCCGTTCACAACATCAGGAAGGTTAGCGACTCAACGGCCAACAAAGAATTTTTGCAAGATGAAAGTATGAAAAGGACACTTAATTTGTTGAATATTGTAGTGTCTCATGTTGGTACAGCGGATTATACTTTATCTATAAAAGCAAACTCATCGTAGATACAATGTGTTCTAATACTACTGCTTTAGCGACTCAACGGCCAACAAAGAATTTAGACCACCCAGATGGCATTGATCTTAAGAAGCACATTGACACCTTATTTTGTGTCTCATTTGTACAGCGGATTATCTTTATGTAATAAAAGCAAACTCATCGTAGATACAATGCGTTCTAATACTACTGCTGTTAGCGACTCAAGGCCAACAAAGAATTTAGACCACCCAGGATGGCATTGATCTTAAGAAGCACATTTGACACCTTATTTCCCAAAAAAAGAGTTGTAGAATATATTCATCCGTTCACAACATCAGGAAGGTTAGCGACTCAACGGCCAACAAAGAATGTTTGCAAGATGAAAGTATTGAAAAGGACACTTAATTTGTTGAATATTGTAGTGACTCATGTTGGTACAGCGGATTATACTTTATCTAATAAAGCAAACTCATCGTAGATACAATGCGTTCTAATACTACTGCTGTTAGCGACTCAACGACCAACAAAGATTTAGACCACCCAGGATGGCATTGATCTTAAGAAGCACTTTGACACCTTATTTTCCCAAAAAAAGAGTTGTAGAATATTTATCCGTTCACAACATCAGGAAGGTTAGCGACTCAACGGCCAACAAGAATTTAGACCACCGGACAAGATGCTGATCCTTACTTGGTCCACCAAGGGTAACTTTTCAAGTATACCTTCGTTCACAACATCAGGAAGTTTACTGATTCTATCCGTCACTGCGATCGAATTTTGGCCCATCTGTGTTTCTAACCACTGGACAAGATGTTGATCCTTACTTGGTCTACCAGGGTAACTTTTCAAGTATACCTTCGTTCACAAACATCAGGAAGGTTACTGATAATGAATGCATTTTGGCCATCAATAATCGTAGGCTGAATACCATACGTATAGTGACTTCATGTTGAGTGGATGCTTTTATCCCATTTTTCAGCACTTCAAAAGTAAGATTGCTTTGTCGTCGGAGATTGCTCAAAAAAATGTTTTTTTTTCTAATTAAATGTAATTGTACACATATTTGAAACATATTATCAACACTTCAAAAGCGATTCTATTTTAGAGTTTCATTTCCAATCAACTTGTTCACACGTCATTTCTCATAATGTTACAACTTATTCCACACACACACATCATTTTAAGTCTTAAACAAATAACAGTTCTGATGACTACCAGTACATGAAAGCCAAATGTGGTTGCACTGATCAAGCGGGAGGCGGTCGTCTCCTCGTACTAGCCCTGTAGCGTGAATTTTGTTCCCTACGGTACGCCTCAGCCCTGCTTCGTATTACATCTGGGTCTTCGAAGTCTGAATCATCTTCATACTTCACAAGAATCCTAACTCTTTCCATTATTTCTCCAAGGTCTAAGTAGTTCTGCAACATCATGCGTACGTCCGCATCGGTCAGTATATCGACGATAGAGTCGTTGTACAGATCTTGGTCCATCCTAAGGTAGACAATGGAGAAGACGTTGAGTTGCTGATTATCAAAATGTGATCTGACAATTTGATTTAATGAAGCTGTTAGGTTGTTGACACTTCTCGGAGTTCTAATTTCTGTATTGATCACTGCCCATCCGGAGCACGTTGGAACCGTGCCCATATTCATTGAGTGCGGTGTAATGGTTCACGTGAATTGCAAAGGGAATTGACATCCTAATAAACAAGAATGAATTATTTAAAACCAAATAAACATAAATTAAAATTACAACAACCACACAGTTTAAGCATCAATACAGAATGTTTAAAAACAACATAAACTAATAAGTCTACTAATATCCAAACCCACCACCACTATACCCACCCCTACCATACCCACCACCACCATACTCACCCGCCCAGCCCAGAACCACCACCAGCATGTCCTCCCCTGCCATCACCACGCCCTCCCCTCCCATCCACCCCCGTCCCCTCCCATCATCACCGCGCCCACCATCACCCCCATAACGACGCGCCTGCTCCATGTGCCTACGGTGCATACCCTCCCCTCTAGGCCTAAGGCCTCTGGTGCGACGCCCCGCGATGTACCACTCCATGCCAGCACGAGGCTGGTTAGGGTTCCTGTGACGTGTGGGCGAATCAGGGGTGGTCGGGACATTAAGCCGGCGTAGTACTCAAAGGCCATCTCCAGCGTATCAGCCGCCCAGGGGGGGAAACCCGTGGCCAGCCCCGGGTTGTTCTCCGGTGCGAGACTCATGATAAGCGGCGCTGTCTCATCCCAATACTGCAGTAAGGTATAAATGTGAAGTTAGTATTTAAAAACAATTACAAACAACAAAAAAATTTAACAAGACAAATTATTTACCTGGAGCTGATCCTCTCGTCGTGTACTGGGCCCACCGTCCGCTCCTAGTGGACGCACCTGAACATGAGAAACGCGCTGAAACCACCGGATGTAATCCGGGGCCACGGCCCATGCCATCGACGCCCGCTCCAGAGGAAACCTCCACCTGCTGGGCCCTGTCGTGTTGTCCCACACGGCTGTCCCGTAGTCGTACGTAGCAAGGTACGTCTTCCCATGTCTGGGACGATAATGGCTGTCGGGTCTGATAGGCTGAGGGGGATAGTCTGCACGTATCCAAACTGGCGCAGACACCGCTCCGGCATATACGGCTCAGCAATATCCAAGAACTGTATGGTGCCATAGTACCGGGAGCGCGCCTGTGATATGAGGGCACCCTCTGCCTCAAATGGCAGCCAAGTAACCTATGTTTCATTTAATGGAAAACAATTAACAAATTAAAGGAAACAATGTTTGACGATACGTTAAACGTCAACTTTTTATTACTACAATCGCTAAGCAACTCGTACCTCAGTAGAGGACATCGTGTCCAGCCGTCCCCTCACGAAACGTAGCCTCTCATCATCCATCAAATTCCGCGTGTAACGAGGCCACCTCGCCGCCGTCGGGGAGCAACCATCCCAGTCTGAAAGGGGCTGCGGTCTGAACATGGGGAAGTACTCGTAGATCCAGCACTGCGGTGATCATCCGAAAACATTAGCCAAGATAGTCAAGGTGTAACTTTACAATACTTAAGTCGTGAGCTCGCAACCAAGTTCTCACCTGAAACAACGTCAGGCAACCAGCCAGCTGACGTGTATCCGCCCGGGAAGCGATGCCGAGCTGTCGGTACAGGTATGCCAGTGTGCCGGTCCCCCACGCATACAAGTGGACCCTACTAGGGTCACGGATGGGCCAGTAGGACGTGGGCATAACACGATCCCCGCCCTTGTCGATGATCAATGAGTGGGACACCAGCCACCAGAGGAGGCCGTCGTCTCCTGAAGTGGGTAGAGTATGGACCGCCACAAGTATCATGAAGAGCTCGGTAACGTACCTGACTCTTCTCCAGGAACCTACAGTCTATCAGCTCCTGCTGGTCCGCCGCGCCAAACAGCCGTACGAAGTGGGGGATGAGAACAGGTAACGGTGGGGCCGCTATACCGAGGCGGGCGCCATCTCGGGCTGGTACGAAATCGCATGCCAGTGATGGGGATACCCAAATGTGGTAGACGTCGTGGAGAGTAATAGTATCTCTCCGAATGGCATGTAAAAGGAGTTCGTGTCAGGCTGCCATCTCTCCACGAACGCTGAGAGGAGCGCGAGGTCAAAACAACCATGCGCTATGTCGACAAGATGCGCAAGTCCGCTATCTCGACCGCTGCTACAGACTCTGGGTGCCTCAATGTACTCAGAGTCCACGCCTCCAAATACTTCGTCTTAGGCTTGAAGCTAAGACATCCCTTCTCTGTTGAATATTTATATTGAGTTCACACTATGTTAACCATTTCCTAAACAATCTAAAATTTTATGGAATCTATTACCAGACGGGAAACATACCACTCCTCGCCACACGTCTAGCGCGACGTGACCACCGAAACTCGGGATCAAACTCGTATCCTGAGGGCCTCCGGGCACTGGAGTCTGCCCAAGCACCCAAGCATCAGCAGCCGGCATCTGCGCCAACCCCTCTGCCGGACCATGTACTGGGGACCGGCGACGACGGCGCACCCGTGTGCCCTCATGCTCAGCACCCGGCTCATCTATATCTCGTCATCAACGTCAGCCTCGCCATGACGCGCGTCTCCGGTCCCCCTCTGTGGAGGAGTAGGCCAAGAAGGACTATCAGACCTCACGACAGCGTCCCATCGCCGATCAATGAGTCCAGATCCACACCATGCAGCTGGTCCACCTCCTGCTCCTCCTCTGCTCCTCCTCCTCCGCATGCTCCTCCTCCTCCTCCTCCCCCTGATCAGCTCATACTCCGCCCGCACCTCTCCTCACGGGCTCGTAGAAACTCAAGCTCCCTACACTTCCCGACGAGCTGTAGCGTACTGCGTACGCCTCCTCATCTGTAGCAGCTGCATCAGGTCCGTCACACGAGGGTGTGATGAGCTCTCGCCTCGGTCAGAAATTGACTTACCCTTACCCAGACCGAACCTACCTAGCAAACCCTTGCCTTTTCTCAGCCATCTGTTTGTTTACCGTAGAATTTAGTCATACTATTTTTACGTTAGTCAAGACCGTCGAGGTTAGTCAATACGGTCATACATGCATCTCAATAGTTCAACGTCAAAAATAAATTTATACAACTCTGGAATGATTAAAACACGCATAATAGAGGTATACAATGTAAAAAAACGACCAATTATATAAACAAAACAGCAAAAAACGAAGCATAGCGTTCCGGCAGCTGGCGCCCGCGCGCCCTCTGCCTCCCGGCGCACGCGCGCCTCTTCCTCCCCGGCGCCCCGCCCTCTCTCCTCCCCGCCCGCGTCCTCTCCTTCTCCCGCGCGCGCGCGCCGTCTGGGTCCCCGACGCCCGCGCGCCGTCTGCGTCCCGCGCGCCCGCGCGCCCTCCATCTTCCCGGCGCGCGCGCTCCTCTTCCCTCCCCCGATTCCGGTTTCGTCTTGTTTTTCTTGCTAAATTTGCTACTTTTACTACTATTCTACGCTAAAAAACTGTAAATTATGACAAAAAAACCTGATTTTGCAGATCAAACTAGCAGAAATGATGACTTCAGCACCGGCTTTCCTCCTGCTCCCGTTCCCGCTCCCGCTCCGGTTACCGCTTCTAGAGAGAAGTCAGAGAGAATTCTAGAGAGATAGAGAGTTTTGAGATTTTGAAATTTTGTGGAGAGATAATAGAGGGTAAAGGTGTATATAGGAGAATTTAAGAGTAAGGGCAAAATGGTAAAGTTTTTTAAATTTCCGACTGAGCGAAGTGAAAACGACTGAGCGAACGTTCAGTTAACATTGCTCCCTCGGACCCATGTTGCTTGGTGTTTAAAACTTTACATCTTTCATAATTTGGGTTTGAATCTAATTAAATTTGTCGATTAGAGTTCCCGTGCTGTTCTTAAGTGAATCGGTGTGGTTATGTAGGGCGAAGATTACGTGCGGAAACTAGTTTTCCGTCTGCGACGGAACTTGCATGCGTATTGGAGGTAGCAGCGCAGTAAAGTCTTTTTTTATTTTTTAATATACTGTAAGGATAGAAGTTTGTAAGATTTAGGAACTTAGGAATTTGCATGCATTTTTTTCATAATAAATCATTATAATAAATTTTATCATTTATATAAAAATTCTACATGATTATATACACATAAATATGATTATTATATAATAGTTTTTAAATTTTATAATATTTTATATATATATATATATATATATATATATATATATAAATAATGGAACATATATCAATTCAAAATATATATCTTAATCAACTGAACTTTTTTGTGTAAAAATAATTACTAATTTAAAGCACTAAAGCTATTTTTTAAATGAAAAAGTTGGCAATAATACATTATAATATATATATATATATATGAAAAAATGATTATACACTATGATTCATACATTATAATTATGAGAACGGCTAAAAGAAATATATAACAGTTAGTATCATCATTTTTTAAATAGTGTTGGAAACGATTATACAAGTTTGTATACACGTTTCTAATAATTGGTGGAAGCTTCAACAAATTATCGTGAATATGTAAAAATCAGGTTAAAAAAATGCGTAAAATTGACTCCAACAACTCAGTTTATCGTTTTCACAACATTTATCAGCTTCTGGTTTATGAATCAGTCAAGCTCTGTAAATTGATGAATGTTAAGAAAATATTCTTATCCACAATGATTCAATAAGAACGACCAAGGGAAAAGATATTTAACAGTTGGTGTCGTCTCTTTATAAGAGTGTTGGAAACGATTATTCGTGGATACATAAAACTATGGTTAAATGAACGCGTAAAATCGACTCCAACGACTTAGTTTATCGTTTCCAAACGTTTATCGCCTTCAGGTTTATCAATCAGTCAAGCTCTGTAAACTGATGAATGTTAAGAGATATTCTTATACACAATGATTCATGTGTCGTCTTTCTATAAGAGTGTTGAAATGATTATTGAAGGTTGTGTACATGTTTATAATCATGAGTGGAAAAGTTTATAGATTATCATGGATACGTAAAACTATGGTTAAAAATGCATAAATTCGACTCCAATGACTCAGTTTATCGCTTCCAAACTTTTATCAGTTTCAGGTTTATCAATCAATCAAGCTCTGTAAACTGATGAATGTTAAGAAAATATTTGTATACACAATTATTCGATGAGAACGACCAAGGGAAAATATATAACAGTTGGTGTCGTCTTTCTATAAGAGTGTTGGAAACGGTTATAGAAGGTTCTGTATATGTTTATAAACATCAGTGGAAACGTTTATAGATTATCGTGGATATGTAAAACTATGGTTAAATGAATGCGTAAAATCCACTCCAACGACTCAGTTTATCGTTTCCAAACGTTTATCGCCTTCAGGTTTATCATCAGTCAAGCTCTGTAAACTGATGAATGTTAAGAAGATATTCTTATACACAATGATTCGATGAGAACGACCAAGGGAAAGGATATATAACAGTTGGTGTTGTCTTTCTTTTAGAGTGTTGGCAACAATTATTGAAGGTTGTGTACATGTTTATAATCATGAGTGGAAACGTTTTAGATTTCGTGGATACGTAAACTATGGTTAAATGAATGCGTAAAATCGACACCTCCAACAACTCAGTTTATTGTTTCAAACGTTTATCGTCTTCAGGTTTATCAATCAGTCATGCTATGTAAACTGATGAATGTTAAGAAAATATTCTTATACATAATGATTCGATGAGAACCACCAAGGGAAAAGATATATAATAGCTGATGTTTTCTTTGTATAAGAGTGATGAAACGATTAAGACGGTTGTGTACATGTTTTTAATCTTCAGTGGAAACGTTTATATAATATCGTGAATACATAAAATCCAAGTTAAATGAATACATAACATCGACTCCAACAACTCATTATATCATTTCCAAATTATAGCCTTTAGATTATCAATTAGTCACCCTTTGTAAACTGATAATGGTAAAAAAAATATTCTTAACACAATGATTTGATAAGAATAGTCAAAGTAAAAGATATTTGACAATCAGTATCATCTTTTTAAAATAGTGATGAAACAATTATGGAAGGTTGTGTAAATATTTATAATCATTAGTGAAAAACGTTGGTAAATTATCATGGATATATATATATATATATATATATATTATATATATATATGTGATTATTATAGATGTTATAAATAGTTTAAATGTATATATGATGTTGATAAATATTTTAATCATCAACCTACAATATATTATGATAATTATTTATGATAGTTGATATATTTTCATCCTTTAAAAACATAATTTTTTGGGTTCAATTGCAATTAGCTTTTTTTTCTTTGTCCTTTATAAATAAAAATTAATGATTGACTCTATACCTAAAAAATAAATCGATTGGATCATTAGAAATTTAGTCTCTAAAGTATTGGTTTTTTTTATAGTTTAGAATGTGTATATCCTCACTATTTTAGTTGATTAAATTAATTTTTGTAGGATTATTATAGTTTATTTGTAAAATAAATATTTTTCTTTGTATTTGTACTTATTTTTACAACTTCAAATGTACCTATTAAAGCTTTAAATTATACTTAATTTTTTTTAAATACTTATTGATTATTCCCTAGCTAAGTAATAAACTGTAAGATTATCAATATTATTTTACTTATGTATACAATATTATTTAGATGAAAGTATATTTTATGTGTTTAAAAAGTAAAGGTGAAATATTACTAAATCTATTATATCATAATTTTATTATGGCACAACAGCATACTAATCAAGGATTTCAATAGTAGGATACGGTAGAGAAAAATATAATCAACACAACAAAAATACTGATTCTATTACGATGTTTATTCAGGTCATATTTGAAGTGTCAATATTCTATCATATAAACTTACTAAAAGAACGGTCCACATTGTTTCCGTCAGTGACGAAGAACTTCGTCCGTCACCAAATCTCAACCGGGTTATGTACGTATCGATTCCATTAGTTGATTCAAAGTCATCGTAATTTATGATGAATGATCGCCGTCAATTCAAAAAAAAAAAAATTCAATTAGCGGAGCCCCATCAATTTTTTCTTAAAAAATTGAAAGAACCAACTTTAGAGAAAATCAGTTAGTTTGATTGTATTCAATCCTGTTGATGGTGGTAGCGGCCAATTTTGTTAATTCTGACCGATTCCATTGTAAAGTGCCGTGCTCATGTTGCTAGATATTATATATCATAATATATGTTATAACTCCCTTGCTGGCCAGTACTCCGTACTCATATAAGGGCAAATTAAAAGGGAAAATTCACATTATACCCCTGTTTTCTTTCGTAATTCACAATATATCCCTTTTTTGAAACTTTGTCACAGATACCCCTGTTTTTATTTGCTAATTCACAAAATACCTCTTTTTAAAACGGCGTCAAATATTCCGTTAACCTCCCCTGGAAAATGACTTTTTGCCCCTGACCCGTTTTTTCTTTTTTTGAAAATTCGTAGTTTTTTGGTTACTTTTTTTTGAAATTTTTAAATTTTATAATATACCCCTCTTTAAGTTGTTGTTCACGAAATACCCCTGTTTATGTTTTGAAGTTCACAAGATACCCTTGTTTATGTTTTGTAGTTCACGAAATACCCTTATCACCCTGATGCCTTGGTAAAGCATCGCCTAGTTTTTCTCTGTTTTTCAAGTGTCTTCAGCCTCTTCATAATCCCAGAACAATGTTGTTTGCATTCCAGTTCTCTAAGGTTTCGGGGGGGGGGGGGGGGCGGCCCTTCCCCCCTTTGTGTCTGCCCCTGGTCAAACTTGTGTTGTGCCAGCACTCTAATGGAATATCACTCAGATTTGAATGCACCAAAATCCATCTCCCATGGCCACCCCCCCCCCCCCCGAACTTTGAAATTTGTAAAATGCTCTATAAACTTTTAAAAAATACAAAATAACATAATGTCTTAAAGACAATAGTTAACAAGTTTTTTTGACCCCCCCTAAACAAAGTTCTGGTCCGCTACTGAGTTTGACCAAGAGGTAGCCATTTTAAACCCATGCCTTGACATTATTGTTTGTCCACAAGACTAAATCAATCTCTTTACTTGAAGGTATTTACCTAACTATGAAAATAATCCATGTTATACATGTTTGTCTCTGGTCATATATTATAATTGTGTCTAATTGTGAATGACAGGATTTGTACTCAGCTATTGGTGAGACATTCCGAAGACAAGAAACCTCAGAGAACTGGAATGCAACAACATTTGTCTTGGGATTATGAAGAGGTTGAAGGCACTTGAAAAACAAGAGAAAACTAGACGATGCTTTATCAGGGCATCAGGGTGATAAGGGTATTTTGTGAACTACAAAACATAAACGGGTATCTTGTGAACTTCAAAACATAAACAGGGGTATTTCGTGAACAACAAACTTAAATAGGGGTATATTAAAAATTTAAAAATTTTCAAAAAAAAGTAGCCAAAAAAACTGTGAATTTTTCAAAAAAGAAAAAATGGGTCAGGGGCAAAATAGTCATTTTCCAGGGGAGGTTAACGGAATATTTGATGCCGTTTTTAAAAAAGGGGTATTTTGTGAATTAGCAAAGAAAACAGGGGTTCTTGTGACAAAGTTTCAAAAAAGGGGTATATTGTGAATTACGAAAGAAAACAGGGGTATATTGTGAATTTTCCCATTAAAATATATCGATTTTCTAATGCGAGTGTTTAAGCAAGATTAATTCTTGTTTACTGTCCCATCAGTACGTATTATTCTTATGAGTGTGACGCTTCAAATTCAATCCCGATTATTGTGGTTGATTTCATCTGGTTAATCGTGCGTAAATTTGTTGGCTGAAAAAAAAAAAGTTTGATCCCGCAGAATTATAGCAAGATTTGATTGTGTTATCTTGTGAACCTGTTTTGATGATGCGGGGAGTGAGAATTATGATATGGTAGATTCTCGTTATCAATTACGTGATATATTCTCTTTGTGAGCAATTTGAATATTATATATTCGGTTAAATTCTAACGCGTAAATATATCGAACCGGATATGTATAAGTTACATAATAATTTTTAATATACCATAAATATATGTTTTCGTAACATATAAAGGTTGTTAAAATGTTTTTGTAACATTAATTCTTACAGTTGTAAGATTAATATTATTGTTCGTTTTTGTGACGAATATTATTGTTCCATGTTTTTAGTAATTGTTATTCTATTATTATATGAATATAATTTTATTAATTAAATTGAACATAAGTTGTTCAAAATAATTTAAATTAATCTAGTTTGTCTAGATTGTCTTTAGTAGACATCAAATTTAATCACTTGAACATTAGTTGTTCATATAATTTCAATTAATCTAGTTTGTCTAGATTGTCTTTAGTAGACACTAATTAATTAAATAATTCTTTTCGTAGGAATTTATTAATGGAATAATACTGAAAATTTGTTTTTCATTGATAATGGGAACCGTCATAATTTTCAAGTTTGTTTTGAAATTATAAATGCATTTGTTGCGTGTTTATGGTATGTTAATTTGTAAGTCTAAGTACTGAAATTGATTGTATGCGCGGAGCATATTTTTGTTTCTTATACTTTGATAAATATTTTAATAATACTATAAACATAGTGTTATGTACACGTGTAAGACACAACAACTAATGACATCATTTTTTTAAGATGGATGTTGTATCGAAGAGTATAGTAGCAGATCTTAACAAGGGTGAGAAACTAACTGAACGAAATTATGACACGTGGAGTCGTAAAGTTCAGTATGTCTTGGAAGACCAAGAACTTTTGGATGCAACTCTACAAGTCATGGAGGCTCCGTCTGCTGAGGGACACTCCGCCCAGGCACGTAGGGAGCTAGAAACCTATAATGCCTGGAAGAAGAAGAGTCGCACTGCCCGGATCATACTTTTAAGTAGTATGAGAAGTGACTTGATGCTGCGCTTCGAAACCCATCAAACTGCTAATGGAGTATGGGAAGCAGTCAAGCGGAACTTTGGAGGAAGCACTGTTACTCGTAGAAGACAATTACAAATGCGTCTTGATAGCTACAAAAAGAGGTCTGATAAGACTATGGCTGAACATATTACTGCCATGTCTAATATGGTTAATGAGCTTAAGGCTGCAGGACATGAGTTGTCTGATGAGCAGCAAGTTCAAGCTCTAATCAGATCTCTCCCTCGGAGTGTTGAGTGGGATTCTCTGAAGCAGACTTTAACCCATGATGATAACATCCGCACCTTTGATGATGTTGCTCGTCATCTTGAGTTGGAAGAGGATAGGTTACTCTGTGAAAAACCAGCTAATGAGGTGTATGCTATTGATTCTGACAATAGAGGTCATAAGAATCATAGGCATAAAAGAGGGAATAATGGTAACAGTGACTTTAAGAAAGGGCAGTGGAAGAAAAGGAAGGGAGGCAAGACCAATGGTGGTAAAGATCCAAAGAACCAGCCAAAAGCTGGTGGTGCTAGAGGCAAGTCTAAAGGTGTTTGCTACAATTGTAGAAAATCAGGGCACTTTATTAAAGATTGCCCAGAGCTTGAGGTATTTACTTGGTGTTCATACCTTTCCTCTTGTTTTGTTGCTTCATGTTATGTGTTAACTAATACATGTTCTATGTGGACTGTAGACACAGCAACAACAGAGCACGTGACTTGGGATCGAACATCTTTTGTAGAGTTTCGCCGGATTCCTAGAAGAGGAAGCCAAAATATTTACATGGGGAAGGATACCAGCATTGATGTGCACAAGATTGGAACCTGCAGATTAGTTTTGCATAGTGGTCAATCTTTGTATTTACATAATGACTTGTATGCCCCTGAAATAAGGCGAAATTTAGTCTCTTTTCCATCTCTTCTTAGGTTAGACTTCAAATTTGTTTTGAAGGATCGACTTTAGAGTTGTTTGAAATTGGTACATTTTTTCAGTAATAATTCTTTATTGAATGGTTTAGTAGTATTTAATGCCAAATTTGGTTTAAGTAATCATATTCATTCAATTATGTTATTAATTCTGATGATTCAGACTTTGGCATGCTAGACTTGGTCATATTGGTATTGATCGGTTGAATAGACTAGCAAGAGAAGAGCTCCTTAGTGGAACTCAAGAAGCTATAACTCGCTAAGTGTGAGCATTGTTTAGCTGGAAAATCTACTAGGAAACCATTTTCTATAGAGGAAAGGACTACTCAACCATTGCAGCTAATTCATTCAAATATTTGTGGCCTAATGAGTATGATTGTCAAGCTTGGTGCTTGATGTTTTATCACATTCATTGGTAACTTCACACGAATTTGTTACGTGAATGAAGTAGAGAATAAATTAACTCTCAAAGTTAATTGGGAGAAGAATGAGACTGATTCTCGTGATGCCACATTCTTGGTAAATGATTATTCATCCATTTATGGAGCAACTAGGGATCAAGAGTTCTATGAACTAGATGATCCTAATCAACAACCAGATTTAAGTAATCAGAATGATATGGTTGTTGAAGATGTTCTTTTGAATCCTCAAGTTCAGGAGGAGGAACGCAATTGACATGAGCCTATGACTTTTAGAGACGCTGTCTCAGGTTTTATGGATCTGAATGGATAAAAGCAATGGAAGAAGAGTTGGTGTCCAAGAACAATAACCAAGTTTGGAACTTGGGTGATCTTTTATTTGGTAAGAGGTATACTCAAAAGGAATGAGTCGATAATGATGGGACATGCTCACTTGCAGTGAGATTTGGGTCCATCCGACTATTTTTGGCTATTGTTGCCCGTCTGGACTTAGAATTACATCAGATGGATGTAAAGACTGCTTTCCTCAATGGAAATCTTGAGGAGGAGATATATATGGACCAGCCTCATGGGTTTGAGGTTAAGGGTCAGAGAAGAAGGTATGTCGTCTTCATAGATCCATCTATGGTCTTAAGCAGGCATCCAGACAATGGAATATTAGATTCCATGAGGCAATGGTCAAGGACAAGTTTTCCATTATAAATGAAGACCATTGTATGTATATAAGTTATACATAAAAGGATTTGTCATTCTAACTTTGTATGTAGATGACATCCTAATAGCCAGTGACAACTTGGATCTAGTTTCTACTACGAAAGCTAGTTTGACATGACAGGATAAGGGTGAAGCCAGTTATGTACTGGGAGTCAAAATATTAAGAATAGGAAGATAAAGATCTTGGGTTTGTCTCAAGAAAATTACCTTACCTTAATAATATTTTGAAAATATACCATCTTAGTGATTGTATACCCAATGACTCTCTAACCAAAAAGATTTATGCTTAGTGCGGTATGGACCTAACTTAAAAGAAGTAGCCTATATGAATAATGTACCATATTTCAGTGATGTTGGTAGCTTAATGTATGCTATGTTGTACACCAGGCTGGATATCTGTTATGTAGTTGGAATTGTTAGTCGTTTCCATACAAATCCAGACCCTGAACACTGGAAGTTGTCAAAAGTTTTTTTTACTTTTAGAGCACAGCAAACTATGTGTTATGCTATGGCCACAGTAATTTTTACCTTGTTGGATATAAGAATGCTTATTCTCTTCAATATTTTGTTTGTCAAAATATCATGTTGTGTATTGATGTCAATGAACTATAAGGCATACTTTCTCACACAAGTAGCCATCTTCATTGGATATATGTTATCATGAAGTAATGCTAACTTTGTCTTAGTGACTCAAAGTTAGTGGGAGACTTTTGTAGTCTATATTAAAAGGGTTATTGGTTAATCCACATGGGATATTTAATAAAGGTTCCTGTACCCATGTAAGTTCATTTTTAGCCGAGTGGGAGGTGTCTATGTGAACCTTTTAGACTCGTGTGGGTGGGAGTTGACATCCTCTATGTAAGAGAACTCCCCACAACGTACTTTCATACGGTACGTGCTAGCGACCTCATTGAAGCGTATGGATTGATCCTTGCTCCTTCGCTGTGTGAGTCAATGTTTGTTATTTGCACCTTTTGACCTTTTGGGGTTGTAATAGTGGTAATGATGCTGCTACTTTGGAAGGATTACCAAGATTCCATGATTTTTACGGTTTTAGTGTAACCTTCTGGGAAAGCGGTTATTGCCATTAAGATACGATGCCAAGTAAAAGGAAAAGTTTACAAGAGTAGTTCAGACTGAAGTGACAATTGCTGGCGCCAGTAACTTTAGTAGTTATAGTGATTGGTCACAGTATCCTGCTCATCCATATGTTGAAGGATCTGGGTTGAGTTTGGATTAGTCGAACAGAAATTGGACTTGAGGTGCTGGCAACTTTTTTTTGGATGCTTCATTCTGGCCTGAGAGGTTTGGTTTGGAGTTATCCACATTGCAGGTGTGTTGCCAGGTCGCACGGCCTATTTGCCTATATGAAACACGAAAGCTCTCGAGTATTTGACCTTTGGTTGAGTGGGAGATGTTGGTTATATTTATTTAAGTAATAAATAAAAGATAATATTTATTTGTTAAATATTAGTTACAACCAACGTCAAATAATATTGATAAGAATATTTGTTATTCTTATCTCTTTCTGTTATTATTATATATAGAGACTCTGGAATTAGTTTCAAGAGATAGTCAATATACAGAAACCCTAGTTCCCACAGAATACACAGAGAGAGCCGTGTTAGGGTTCTTAGGTCGTGGATAGCGTGGGGAGTGCTGTTGTGGTCTCCTCCACCTGGTAGACGCGAAGGCTTTATCAAATTGGCAACAAGGGAAGGACGATTCGGTTGACAACGAACAAAGAGAACGATCCATATAATTCCGCTGCGCTCAAGAGGTAGGTACCCTAATCCGTATATTTCCAACACATCTGATCACTAACCATCTCATCTTCAAATTCAATTTGCGCTTCACCTCTATTCATCTCCACCACCATAGTCTCCGTCGTTTGCTCTTCTGTACAGAGCACCAACTCACCCCACATCTTCACCTCCGCCATCGCTGAATTCTGCTCTGTTGTGTCAACCAGCTTTTGTAAGCCTTCACCGACGAGATTACAGTTCACTTCCGATATCGCATATGCAAGTCTGTTAAAAGAGTGAATGAACAATGAAATGACTTTTGATATTATTGAGAGACGTCGTAATGTGTCTCAGAGAAGATGAGATTTTACTCACTAAGTTTAACAGTACAGTAGCATATGTATATATATAGGATATGCGACCAGCCTTATCTAAGTGATATAAAATACACAATAATAAAGCCTATGTTACACACTAAAAGCGTACAACATGATATCCTATATTACAACCTATATGCTGACATCCCCCCTCAAAGAGTACACTGGATGCAGAAGAAAGTGTGCTCTTTGTCTGCATGTTTGTGGTGGTTCGAGAAAACAGCTGCTACACTTTGGTTCTGCCAAAGTGTGCTTCTGTCGCCAGTTCTGAAAAGTCTGAGATGTGGCTATGCTGGGATGCGGCTATGAATGACCTGCAGAGTGAGGAAACAGACAAGAAATGCTACCAGATTTGTTACTTACTATGTATGTCTTACCTGACATCTGGTTGTTGCAAACCCAGTGGTTGGAAAGAGTTATGATAACTCTTTCCTGTTAGTGGCTTGGTCATTAGATCAGCCAGTTGTTGTGTACTAGGAACATACTGAACTTTTATCAGACCAGCCTGTAGTTTTTCGCGAACAAAATGGCAATCGAGTTCAATATGTTTTGTTCGCTCATGAGAGACTGGGTTCCTAGCGATATGTATGGCAGCGAGGTTATCACACTTAAGGGGTATGGGTGTAATGTCCGTGACTCCAATTTCAGTTAAGAGGCGGCTTAACCAGCTCAGTTCTCCTGTTACTTGTCGCATTGCCTTGTATTCTGCCTCAGCGGAAGACAGGGCAATGGATGTTTGTTTCTTAGATTTCCAACTTAGAGGGGAATCACCTAGGAGAATGTAATAGCCGGAGACTGATTTACGAGTGATTGGGCATGAAGCCCAATCAGAATCGCAGTAAGCTTTCAGATTGTAGTTTGGAGTTTTGTTGAATAAAAGACCGAAGTTTGATGTTCCTTTTATGTATGAAAGGGTGTGATAGGCAGCTTTCATGTGTTCTGAGGTGGGAGATTGAAGAAACTGACTAAGGAATTGGACAGCATAGCATATGTCTGGTCGGGTATTAGTAAGAAAGTTGAGTTTACCAACTATGCATCTGTATGCAGTCGGATTGTCTAGTTTGGATCCCGTATCTTTATGTAGTTTAAGATTGAGGGGTAAAGGAGAAACAGAAGTTTTACAGTTCTGCATATCAAACTCTTGAAGAATCTGGTTTATATAGTGTTGTTGAGACATGATTATCCCCTCATCAGTTTCTAAGAATTCTATCCCAAGAAAAAATTTCAGCCTGCCCAAGTCTTTTATTTGAAATTGTTTGTGGAGTTTGTTTTCAGATGTTTGACCTCTTGTGGATTGTTTCCAACAACAAGAATATCATCGACATATACCCAAAAGTGTGATACTATTTTTTGTTTTCTTAACAAATAGAGAATAGTCATTTTGAGAATGGTGGAAACCTAAACCCTTTAAGAAACTAGCAAGCTTCTCGTACCATTGTCGAGAGGCTTGCTTAAGCCCGTATAAAGCTTTGTGAAGTTTGCACACCTTGTTATTCCCATTAACTTTTAGACCTTTGGGTATATTCATGTAAACTTCCTCATGGAGATCTCCATGGAGGAAGGCATTATTCACATCTAGTTGGTCTAAGATCCAACCTTTCTTAATGGCAATGATTATTAAGGCGCGTACTGTGGTGAGTTTTATGACCGGGGAAAAGGTTTCTTCGTAATCCAGCCCATGCTTTTTGTGTGAACCCTCTTACTACCAACCTTGCTTTGAATCTGTCTAAACTACCATCGGCTTTTAGCTTTGTTTTGTAGACCCATTTACAACTAATGGGTCTTTTGCCTTTGGGTAATTCCACAATGGACCAAGTACCATTTCGTCTTAAAGCTTCGAATTCATTTGCCATAGCTTGAACCCACTCAGGATCCTTGCTGGCTGCGGTGTAATTGGGTGGTTCTGTTAGATTATTTATGTGCTCTAAGACTCTTTGGTTATCTTGGTACAGGGCACAGGAATAGATGGTTGAAACAGGTCTGAAATCTGTTAGGGTATTAATGGTGTTTAGTGTTGAAGTAAGGTTTTTTCAGGTTCAAGTCTTTGGGTCAGGATGTTGGAGAAGAGGTCATCGTGTTCCTCACTGGTGGTGCAAACATAATCAGTGTATTTGGATGGAAAGGTGTGGGTTCGGGTGGATCTCCTAAGGGGAAGAGGTTCTGTGTGTGGTTCAGGTTGGAATTGTTCAGGGTGGTCCTCAGAATAGGTAGGATCTGGTTCTACAGAGGTTTGTTCTACAGGGGTTGACTCTTCTCTTACCTCAGAAACTGAGATGTACAAGGGTCGTCCTCTGGTGGATGTGGAAGAGGAAGGAAAATGTCATCTTCAGATTGTTCCTTATGGAACATCTGTTTCCATTTTTTGTCAAGCAAGGATAAATGTCTTCAAAGAAAAACAGGTCACGGTGTTTTAATTTTCTGTCAGCTAGAGTTAAAATTTTATACCCCTTGGTATTCTTACAATTCCCAATATAGACACATGCGAGGACCTTGGTTCTAATTTTCCTCTACGTGGGTCTATGTTGGTCATATAACAGAGACATCCAAAGTTTTTCAGTTGGTTGTAATCAGGTCTTTCCCCATATAGTTTTTCATATGGGGTAATATTTTGTATTGCTTTACTGGGTGTGCGATTTATGATATGGGCAGCATGTTCAACACAGAAACCCCAAAAATCATTGTTAAGACCTGATTGAAACAGTAATGCTCTAGCGATCTCCATGAGGTGACCTTGTTTTCTTTCCACAACTCCGTTTTGTTGGGGGCTGTGTGCACAACTAGTTTGGTGAACAATGCCTTTTTGTTGAAAAATTCAGTTCCCTCATGGGATTTTCCTAACTCTTTGGCATTGTCACTTCTAATTGTTTTTATGGTTTGATTCATTTGTCTTTCAGTTAAGTGCACAAATTCTTAATACATTCCATAGCATCTGATTTATGTTTCAGAAGTGTAACCCATGTCGCCCTAGTATAGTCATCAACTATGGTCAGGAAATACCTACAACCATCTATAGTTTGGCATCTCATGGGTCCACAGACATCTATGTGTATCATTTCAAATGCTTTAAGACTCTTAATCATGGATGTAGGGAATTTTGCACGTTTTCCCTTTGCCTGATAACAAACTGTGCAAGGTAAGATAGTGTTCTGTAATTTTTGTGGAACATGTACATCAACCAGTTTGCTCAACTTTGTCAAAGGCATGTGGCCTAATCTACTGTGCCACAAAAGAAGATTACTAGAGTTGTCTATCTTATACAACTTTTCAGACAGACTATTACAGACACCAAAGGTATTACTTCTTAGTAAAATGAAAGTACTCAAGGCATGTGTATTCACAAGATATAGGCCACAAACTTGTTTTCCAAGTTCTTGGGTGAGACCCCTTTCAGAGTCCTGCAAAGTACACAATTTTGGTTGAAAATCACAGAGACGTTTAGTTGCTCAACTAACCTTGCTACAGAGATAATATTGAACAATAGATTGGGCACAAACAAGATATTTGATAAACAACAAGTACCATCTAAAGATAGATTTCCAGAATAATTAACTTGTTTCTTATTCCCATCTGGCAGAGTTATCTCTCTTTTATTTTCAACGAAGCATAATCTGAAAGTAAAGATTTATTGCCACTGATGTGTTCAGTGGCGCCAGAATCCAAAATCCAGATGTTTTTCAAATTGTCGAACATGGTGCTCGCATTAGAGATCAAAAAGGTATAGAGTTAATGGTGGTATTAAGATTACCTGAGAATTGTCCAAAATTGGTGGGCTTGGTCACAGTCCCGGCAGGATTCTTCTGCTGGTTGAGGAAGGAGACCAACTGTTGCAGCTGTTCAGAGGTGAAACCTTGGACAGGAGATTCTGGTACATTTTGTGTTCCTCCAGGCGAAAACTCTCGACTGGTCTCCCTTGTTTGCTCATCAATCAGCGATCCAACATGTGCAGTTCTCTGTTGCTTGGCTTCTCCCGTGGGAAATCCCACCAACCACCAACACTCCGTGCGTGTGTGACCAACTTTACCGCAATTGGAGCATTTGCCAGATCCGTTTTTGTCGTAGCGCTATTCTTGCCAGAACCTTTCTTGAAAGCATTCTTGGTGTTGTTCGTGTTGTAATTCCCTTTTGGTTTTCCCGGGGTGTAGTTGCTGCCTCCTTTCATCGCGAGAGCTAGGGTTTGCTCGCCTTCCGCCGTTGATTCGGTTGACTGCCGTGTCTGTTCCTCTTGTACAAAGACGGAGACAATATCTTCAAGACTTGGGAACTCGCTTGCAGCAAGGATTTGGCCGCGGAGGTGGGAGTAGGATCTGTTGAGACCCATCAGGAAATGGATGGATTCTTCTTCCTCGCGCCTCTTTCTTTGCTTGTCCTGAGACTTACATGCACCGCAGCAATCGCATGAATCCAGTGGCCTAGCCAAATCGAATTCCGCCCAGGTTTCTCGAGACTTCAAGAAATAGTCCGTGATGGAGTCGTCTCCTTGCTTCAGACCGACGATTTGGTTTTTAATCTTGTGGAAGGTAGCCATGTTCTTCTTTTCGAAACGCTTGCACAGCCAATCCCATATCTTCTTGGGATCTTCGGTGTACATAACACTTCTTGCAATGTTTGGGGCTAGAGATGAGATAATCCACGTCACGACCAAGGAATTAGCGCGCTTCCAGGCTGCTGTGCGAAACGCATCTTGTGGATCAGGGCGGTCGACGGTGCCATCGATAAACCCTAGCTTATTTTTAGCGCTTAGGGCTTGCCGCATCGTCCACTTCCAACTGTGAAATCCCTCGCCTGCAAACTTCGGCGCTAGGGCTTAGGCGGTCTGCTCAGTGGAGGCCACAAACAGGGGATCATTGTGATCTATGGTGGTGGTGGTGGTCTTCTCGCCGCCAGAGATTGAATCTTTGAGATGTTTATCGGCCATTTTCACGTGTTTTAGAAGAGTGCTCTTGATACCATGTTAAAAGAGTGAATGAACAATGAAATGACTTTTGATATTATTGAGAGACGTCGTAATGTGTCTCAGAGAAGATGAGATTTTACTCACTAAGTTTAACAGTACAGTAGCATATGTATATATATAGGATATGCGACCGGCCTTATCTAAGTGATATAAAATACACAATAATAAAGCCTATGTTACACACTAAAAGCGTACAACATGATATCCTATATTACAACCTATATGCTGACAAAGTCCCCTTTTAGGACTTCGACGTCTTCCATAGTCGGTGAAGTGACCGCTTGTATGCCCCGCCACAAAACTCTGAAGATCAACTTCCCCATCTTCAGGGCAAAGAACATCTTCACTCATAATCATGTTGGCTAGCACCGACAATTTTTTTTTTAAAAAAGAAAGAGCAACGGAGTGCTCTGTTCTTCTCATCGGTCTTCCCGTCCATACCTTCCACCCAGCTAGAAGTTTCTGCATGGCGTGAACTAAACCCACCACTCCATAGCTTACAAAGATAAAGATAAAGAAAACACTATTTACAAAACACTATTTACAAAAGGACAACTAAACAAGAGAACCCAAAATAAATAGACCCTAGCTCTATTCCACATGATTTTTTTTTTCTGCATATACCGGTAGCTGTTTTGTCTGGTTGTTTTGATGGTTCCTTTGTGTTGACATATTTGTAGATGTTTTAAAAACTGTTGTTTAGTGGTGTGACATTTTTACAATATAACTTAGTTAAGTTACTTACGTGCAGTGCGTGTACCATTTTCTTACTAAAACTGTAAATTCTATAAATATCAATCTACAGTTTAAAACAATATCTTGTTAAAAACAAATAAAGTAATTACTAACAAATGTTATAAGATAAATTATTTGTTATCGTAAAATTTATGTACATGCCCAAATCATGATAAACTCAGTACAACGAAATTAATACAACCTAAACTACAGTTTGATCAGAATTCAACGTCTTATATTATCAGTAATAGCATACGTAATATGGTCACGCAGAGTAGTCATGCCCAATGGATCTGCAAGCTCATATGGGTCACCTTCCGGGACGTGCTCCCCTTCTTTAGCATAAGTGGAACTGGCTCCTCCACCTCTGACTTCTACTTCATCAAGTCAGGCTGAGCTACTTGAGTATGTTTTGTTCAACATCACATAGTTGTGCAACGCGAAACACACACTAATAATCTGACTCTGGTCATTCACATCATAAGGTGGTAGCATAGCCAGTATCTACTATTTTTTCTTCAAACATCTCTCAATGACACTCCTTAGTGACAAGTGTGCTCGGTTGAAGTACTCCTTTTGGGCCGTAGGTGGCGCTCCTCTATACTGTGTACGGTGGTACGTGTTACTGAAGTATGGTGTCATCATACCATTATACGATTTGCGTATCCCTTGTCACCTAGATAATACGTTCATGTTATCGGTAGTTACCGTCTATCATCAGTAAAAAAAAGTACCAAAGCATATTGTACATACATTCAATTATGTTTAAAGATATTATACTAGGTGGTGGCTTTGGGAAGTTTAGCCTGGGGTCAGCTTGTGCATCGTGAAGGACACGTGCATCATGCATCGATAAGCACATACGTGAATAACATGGTATAGTCACACACCTCTAGTAAGTTCATTGTTGGAGTACTACTCCTACGTCCTACCACGGTACTTCAACTACAGCGGTCCGAGAATAATGATGTCAATGTGTGTGCCACCCAACGCTCCTTTGGCATCATACATAATGAATAAACACTGACATATAACATTTAATTGGAGGCTAAAACAAAACATCTTATATAACGAGGTGAGAAATTCGATACCTTAAAGTACGGGTCGTAATGAGAGTCATCAACAAGCTTTGAATGAATCTCTGCCCAGTTTGGTCAGTTTAGCTTTACATAGTTGTGGCCGAACACCTACATAAATCTCAAGATACTTTTAAAGTGGTGACTAATGGTCTCAAAACTTAGGCTAAATCTCTCGTAAGATTCTTTGTTTGACGCTTTGTGTCCTAGTATGTAGTGCAATGTCAACTTGAGGGCTCATGTTTAAAGTACGCATCAACCCATACCTCACTTCCAAGTGCTCGCGCAAACAGTATCCATTCTTAACACATTAAGAATTCTTTTTGGGTTGCTTCTAAGTAGTGCGTTCACCCATATCTCCCCATTGAATTCATTATCATGCATATGAATGTGAAGGGGAATATTGTGTCGATGTGATGCCAATAGTAATGTAGCAGCATCAACAAAGGTTCAGACATGTTCTTGAAGTCCTTTAATTACAATAGCAAATTGGAAGAAAGTTTAGGAATCGTTCATTAGATGGTCAATGAAGTCTTCATCAGCCATGGTCACTCAGTATGAATTCAATACTAAACAATTAATATAACAAAGTAACGCATAATCTCTTCCATACATTAGAAGTTGAAAATAATCGTCGTTAACGAGTCAACGCCAAAACCACTGTCCATCAGCTAAAAGAAATTACAACTAAATAACTAGGTCCTAGAAGAATAGTAGCTTTGTACAATAAAGGTGATGTATCCTAGAGTTGCAACATTTTCTGCTCGCTTCAACATGCTCCCGAACAAGTTCCTACGGTTTAGGTTCTCCATGGCTGCTGCAGCATCTGAAAGTAGCAGAGGATCACACTCCACCTTTGGTATATCTAACAAAGTTGTCACAGTATCATCCTCGCTCCACTGGCCACTGTTTTTTAGCACTACTAGAAAAAACGGATTTACCTACCGAAATTTCCATAGGTAAGTGGTAGGTAATCAATTATACCCACGGAATACCAACGGAAACGTTCCGTGGGTAAATACCTCGTGGGTAAGCTAATTACCCACCAAAAAAATTTCTCGTAGGTACGAAATACCCACCACTAATTATGTGGGTAAATACCTACGGAAAAGTCCATGGGTGAATACCTAAGGAATACCCACGGGTATCATGTTCGTATGCCACGTGGATACCCACTGAATATAAAACCCCGTAATTAAAAATAGTGATTAATTAGGCTAATAAGTAATTTAGAGGCTTAATTAGGTATAATAATCAGAGGGAACAAATCCCGAAGAAAACGGATCCTTAAAATGGATTAAAATCACTAACGAACCTTAAAGCGCGTTTCTCGAGGTAACCGGGAAAACGTGTCTTTAAGCGGGTCAAATAGACTCGTAACAATTTTGGTCAACTAAATAATCATTAATAAATATTAGTGAGGCTTTAGGACCAATAAAATCAATAAACGAGAGATTAGTAAAAACTGTCAAAACGGGAAGTTGTGGGGTAGAAATATAAAAACCAAGACTTATGTGTCCAATATTGTAAATAAAATTGTAAAACCCTCATGGGTGCTGTGTGCTGTCCGATTTTTATATACACACACCACACACACTCTACTCCCTTTATTTGTAAAAGGACAAAAGAAATAAAAGACATAAAGTAACCCCCACCCTCACACTCACTCTCTCTCCTATTTTCATTCTACTTCACTCACGTACACACACAGCCCTCACTCTCTATTTCTTCTTCCTCCAGCCGACATCAATGGAGTTTTGAAGACCCCTCACAAAACTACCACTTCTCTCCTCTTGTCACTCTAGCAACCTCTTCCAAAAATTGTAAACAATTACACCATTCATCCTCTCCTCAGAGCAGCATTTCCCTCTTTCCAAAACTAAAAAAGGAGCATTTTCGTTTTTATGGGTATACCCATTTGGAGCTTCAAGACCACCATTAGAGCCACCTTGTTCTCCTTGTTCTTTTGAGGTAAAAATCTCTTTAAAACTCCATTTTTTCTAGCCTTAAAGGCAAACGAATTTAGGCTAAAACCCTTGTTTGGTTCTCTTGTTCCATAGCCGATTTTGGCACTTTTGGAAGGTGGGGAAGTTTGTTCTTGAGCTGCTCCAAGTACTTCATAAACCCTTGGAAGGTAATGAGATTCCTAAACCCTAGAAATTCCATTAGAGCTTATATAATGCTTAGGGTAAGTTTAGTATTAAAATGGTGTATGTGAATGGGTTGTAGTTTAGATTGTGGAGTGCTGTAACCGGTGAGAAGAGGAGAAAAGGAAAGAAGAAGGAAGAAGGAAGGAGGAACTAGTAAAGCAACAAGGTAAATTACATTCTTTTATGTAGTCTTGTATATACATGTATGTAACCGATTTTTAGGAGGCTAAAATGAGTATTGTAATTAGTAGTATAGTGATAGTGTAATGTGTAGGAGAATATAAGTATTTTGAACCCCTAAAAGACATTTAAAACTTATCAAACAGATTGGGAATTGGATATAGAGTGCAGGAATTATTAGGAGTGCTTTAGTGTTGTTGATTGTGTATGGGAGCTTGAGTATTGATGCCTATTGAAACAGGTGAAAAGAGTGTTGAAATGTGAACTGAATATGTGGTGAGAGTGTAAAAATATAGGGGAGGTTATGTCAAAATTTATATAGGATTATAACACTTAGTGAATTTTAAACTAGGTGACAATGTGAGTGTGTAACAGATTTTGTTTGAGATAGATAGGGGGTAAGTTGAGAGAGATAGTTAAGGTAGTTATAGTGCATTGTAAGTTTTAGAAATGACATTATAAGAGGGAGCTAAAGAGATAGAGGATGAGAGTTAAAATCTGTAGCAATTGCAACTAGAGAAGAAAACAATGTGAGTGTTGAATGAGAACTTAGAAATTAGGTGTGTAAGTTAGTATAGGAGTGTGTAATGAGTTAGGAAATGAATTAGCATGATTTAGGGTGTTTAAATGGTACAAAAACATGTTAGGATGTATGTAGGAAGATTGGGGAAACAATGGGTGAAATTGGGAAAGAAAAATAAAATCTGTAGCAAGGTTCTGATTCCGTCCGACCCAGACGGTGAGTCGGACGTGGGTCGGCGGGGCTTGAGAAACGAAAATCAATCTTTCTGGAATGGTCCGACCCAGAGCCGTGAGTCGGACGTGGGTCGGACATGGCTTGAACAACGAACTATTAACTTTCTGGAATGGTCCGACCCAGGACCGTGAGTCGGACATGGGTCGGACATGCAAATTTTTACAATGTCGAAGTTTCTGACTTCGTCCGACCCAGACGGTGAGTAGGACGTGGGTCGGACGAGCTTGGACGACAGGACCAAAACCTTCTGGAATGGTCCGACCCAGAGGGTATGGGTCGGACGGAATAGTGCTGGGTCGGACAGGGTAAATTTCAGAGGACGAACTCTACTGGAATGGTCCGACCCAGGGCTTGGGTCGGACGGTGGGTCGGACGGCCCTATACTTACAAAAAAAAACAGTAAGCTTATAACTAGTATATACACATATATATATATATATATATATAATATATATATATGTTACCCACCTATGCATATGTATATAATGTGTATGTAAATTATGGACAAGTAACGGAAAGTAAGTAAAATGAGATGTAAGTGTAAGGAATGTAAAGGCTTAGTGAATATGGATTAGTAAACACAAAAGTAGTTGAGTTAAGATTAATAAAGGTAGATTAATCATTCAATTGTATGCATATCATAGGATTTGATTTGTGACACCGGAAGGACGTTTGGAAACACGTACGACGTGAACGGTATGGATTCCTCATGCCCCGTATGCTATCTTGGTTACTCTGATTTGTGTGTTGTGTGCTAATTGGTCACCAAGTAAGATAAATGCACGAATCGGAGTTAATATGCATACTTGTGAATATGTAGTGTTGTATGTTGTGAATATTTTTCTTAAATTTTAGTTTGTATAATTCATAAAATGTATGGATGAATATGAATGCTTGTACGAATGTTGCAATGTACTGTGACCGATTGTGAATGTGTTTGGGCTTCTAACTTATTCCTAACAAGCTAACCAATCTAACTTAAATTGGTAATTAAATTGGAATGAGTAGAAGTCCGATATAGTTTCGGCCACGCGTGAGGATGCGGAGTCACGAGAGGTTGGCTCCAATTCCTGACTCTTAAACTGGTCTGCGGCCCAAATCCCTTAAGTGGGTAGCATCCCGGATTGGTGAGTCAAGTAAATCCCGGAGGTGGGACGGCGTAGTCCCCAGGGCCGGAGGTCCCGACGACTTAACTTGAGTATAAGTAAGTAAGTAAGAATGAGTAAGTAAAGTAAATGAAAGTAAGTAATAGTAAGTAAGAAAAAAAGTAAGAACGAGTAAAAGAGTAAAAGCATTCCGATTAACCCGGATGCATAATTTGGCTAACCTTGTGAAGGTAGGTAAGTTGTGTGCTACTGTATTGTTGCCTTGAATTATGTAATGAATCGTATAAGTATGTATGTTGTATGAAAGGCATGTATGTATGAAATAAATGAACAGCATGTTTAGTGGACGTCAAATAGTCGGCGTGCCCTAGCTAGCACGCGGTATATGCGGAGTTTATACGCAGCGTTTGCTGAGCCCCTTGGGGCACCATTTTTACTACACGCAGTACTCGTGAAGGATGAAGACTAGGAGAGTTGAAGTTTAATTTCCTTGTCTTTCTTTTGTCTGTAAACAATGATTAATGATTGGTGTACTGAGTAGTACATGGCTGTAGTTTTTGAATAGCCGGTGTACCATGGGGTACACCTTTTTGGATTTTGGATAGAATGGGAATTGGTATAGATGAGTAGTTGGTAAACTCATTCTTTTGGGAAGATTGGTGAAGGATGTAATTCGATACTTTAATACTCGGTGATCCATTGATAAGTATTTGGTATATGGTATTTTGGCAAGCAATTTAGTAGCTCGGTACACTATGCGCATCAGACCGTGACTGTAAGTAAGGGAAGCCTAGCTAGCCGTATGGGCGGTTAGCGGCGTTGTACCACCCGCCGTAGTGAGTATGTAATATTTCCGCTGCGAACTCGTAAGATTAACGGGACGATTAGACGGTAAGTATAGGATTAGCGGTTGGGGTGTTACAGAATACCTACGGAACTAAATACCCACAGAAATATCCCGTAGGTATTACCTACGGATCACCCACGGATAAGTGTTTAGCTTTCCTTTGTAGCATACCCATGGAATACCTACGGACCATTTTACCTCAGGCTTTTCCGTGGGTAAATCTTTGACATTTTTTTAAAAGAAATATTACAGTGCATTGTATGCGCTTCTGTCCGATCTGAAAGAAATAACCAGTATCTTACACCGAGAGCCAGTTGGAAAGTAGCATAAAAGATCAAAAACTGAACTTGTAAATTTGTGATAGTATACAAGACAACAGAAACATGTAATTGCCGGAGTAAAGATGGATGTTGCCAGGTAATAAAAGGGTCCATCCTGATGAGGCTGCGCAATGTAAAAGTTGCAACTATCATACATCTTAATCTACCGTTCCTTTAACAACCCAAACCTGTCTTCTTTGCATTATTGAAATACCTCTAAATTAATTTAAATTAATTTAGGGGATTTCTTTTATTAAACCTTAAATAATACTATTAAATATTAAATTATTATATGGAATTATGAATATTAAATTATTATATGGAATTATGAATATTAAATTATTATATGGAATTATGGAAATTAATTTAGGGGATTTCTTCTATTAAACCCTAAAGAATACTATTAAGTATTAAATTATTATATATTATTTTATAGTATTATGAATTTAATAATAAGATTTATAAGTCAATAAATCTTGGGAAAATTTCTAAACACTCCAAGTTATTATAAATTTTAGAAATAATTTGGACATTAATTTGACTCATAAAAGTCAAAATAAAATTATGGAAACCATAAAGCTTCTTAAGCCTTGCTAGGGTTGACTTTTTGAGAATGGTCAAACCAGCCCATGAAACCTATACCAATAAAAAGGTTATGAGAAACCATGAAGATTGATAAAAAGAACGTGAAAAACGGATCATCCTAGCCAAAGTTATGATAAAATAAAGTTTAGAGCCAAAATTTTGGAAAGATGCTGATGTGGCAAGTCTGCTGACTCACCCGCGCGCCTTGGGATACGCGCCCAACACTTAGCCATTTTTATCTCCACGATTTTCGCAACTGATTTCGCCCTAACTTGTGACATCTATAACTTTCTCATCTTTTGGAATTTTGAGTGTCGTCTTTTGCATTCTCTTCTCCTACAATTCCTCTTTCCAACCATAACTCATACACAACCTAACTCATTCTACATCGACGGGAAAATCGATCTAAAGTTGCCTCCTTGTGAATTCGTAACCCAGAATTTCAGTTTTTATTGAAATCAGGTAAACTTCGTCTCACCATAACTTCTTCGTTTCTCAGCCAAAATTCGTGTTCTTTAGCTTGTTTTGAAGATCTTTAATCCCTCTCCAACTTTCCTTTTTACACCAAAGGCTGATTCTCAATAGCGTGAAAGATAAAGGCATCGAAAGTTCCCTCCCCGAGTTCTAGAAACCCAGAAATCCAGAAATATCAGTTGAACAGGTAAACTTCGTCCTATCATATCTTCTTCATCCGTAGGCGAAAATTCTTGTTCTATAGCGCCTTTTAAAGATCTCTGATTCCTCTACAATTCTTATGAAGAAACCTCAAGCCAGTTCTCGATCATTTGGGAGATAGAAACGTCTAAAGTTGCCTACCCGAAGAGCAAAAAAAATACTAATTTTTCCAGAAAACGAGTTCGAATTGCCTTGCCGGCGCATCTCCGGTACGATTCCGACCAAATTAAACCGATAATGCTGTTCGTTTTTGCATTCCTATTCATACCCCTCTATCAATTTACATATAACGCACTACATTGAGAGAATTTGTAGAAATTCGATTCGAAACAGATATGAACCCTAATCGAGTTTACCCAGATTCGAAATCCCTTATCCTAGCATTATAATTAACAAAATTGGTATCATTAGAACCGGGATTGAATTTCGAAACCATAGAAACAAAAATCATCGAATTTGGTTCTGTAGATTGTGAGGAATTCGCGATTTAGTACTCGGGTATCGCTGGGGGTTTGGGGATGAACTCGAGACTCAGTGGTCGTCCGATCGTAAGTTTTAGAAACGAACGGCCGAGATTAGATTTGGGGAGTTTAAGTTGGTTATGAGTTTTAATATTTCCAGAATTAAACCCTAACTTGTTGAATTAATTTAAATACCTTCCCGAATGTATTTTGACTTGAAATTTTAACCATAGATTCCTTATAAAATCTAGTTTATTTTGATGTAAATTAATATGGTTTTGGAGTTTTTAAACGTAAGTTATGATTTTTGCAAGTTACGGGTGTTATGGAATTATTTGGTTAAATAAAAAGATATTTTTATGAATAAAAATTTTATAATATGTCTAAAATGTTATAGTTACTATATACTTAATTTGGGAATTTTCGGACAAGAGGAAATAGGTTTAAAAATTGTATTTCTAAGGTTTTTCATAAGTTACCTTATAATATAAGGTTTTTAATGTAACCAAAAATTAAAGTATAGATGATTAATAAACTTTAGGTTGGGGAAAATATAATAAGACTAAACTAACATTTAATACAGAATGTTAATAAATATTTTTGGGTACAAACTTTTAAGTGAAGTAAATATATATATATATATATATATATATATATATAAAAATAAAGTAACTTAGGTTAAATCAAGGAACTAAATTAATCTACATTTATATTAATTATATAATATGGTAGTTAATACTTAGTTGAAACTAAGGAAAATACTTTATTTTATAAACCATATTTTGGATGTAGATATGTGTAAAAGTTAATATAAATAATTAAATGGAATAAAACTACATAAAAATGTCTTGAATAAATCCTAGTATACGTATACGATAAATAAATAAATAAAAGAAATAAAATACCTTATAGCAAATAGAATAGAAGGAATTAATAAGTTAAACTAAACCTATACATAATACTATTAAAAGATATTATAAGAGGTAGTATTGAATTGTGGTTATGAAATTAAGCTTAAGAGTTATCTTGAATTTCTAAGATTTATATAAACCATATTAAAATACATGTGTAATATTATTTGTCAAAGACCAGAATGTAAATCTATAATTTGGTTAGGTAATTAATAAGTTGGGACTTAGGAATTTGTAATTAGATTTACACAATAGAACTTACTATATAATTAATAAATAAATGAAATACTTTACATCTAAATGTGAAGTGGATTAGTAAGTCTAGATTTAATCATTTCATAACATTTATTGTATTGAATAATGACTTAATGTTTTAAGATAAATCATTAAAAGGATTATATAAAACTATATTAAAATATGATTTGGAAGTTAATCTAAGTAATAATCCTTGAGTTCTTAGAATTGGATGAGCCATATAAAATTCACTTATAACATTAATTACCAACGTTCAGAATGTGAGGTTATAAATAAGTGATGTCTTTAATAGTTAGGACTTATAAAAGGTTTGTAAATAGTAATTAGATAATTAAAACCTTTGAGCCTTTAATTAGATGAAACTAAGTTACATAAGATATTATATTGATATACTTTACAGTAATGGGAAATAATGATATGTTATTTGAATATAAAATATGAGAATTTTCAGAATAGATGATCTTATTAAATAATTGGCAATTTCACTTATGAATGGGGATTTAATTCTTAGATAAATTTTACCTTATGTTAAGATATAATGTTTATCCTAAAACATAATAAAGGGAAATAATTTATTACGTTACTCCTTTGAAACCTTAGGTTTTGTAAATAATTTAAAACGTATTTAAGACTTAAGTTTATTGAGGTTTAGTATAAAAGAATTATACATAGTCTATGGAGGGAATGTGTGTAAAAATAAAACATTTAGGAAATTAAATGTAAGCAAGGATACATAAAAGGTTATCTTAAAACACCTTATTATATAGTTAATGATAAAGTAAATAATGTATCTTGTGAATACTAAATGTAAGAGTTCGATAAGTCTAAGTTAATAATAATATAGTTATTTCAATATGAGAGGTAATTCAACATCTTATGACAAGATTATTAGACGGTTATAATAGGAAGTCATTCTGAACTAAGGATATGATAATTGAGTTTAGTGGCTCAATTAAGTTATAATAAAATGTATCTACAACATTATGATTCCAATATACAAGATGTAGATCTTAGTTAAGTTAAGGGGAAACTTAATCATGATGGTTTATTTGGTAATATTGATAAAGTACATAATCATTACATTGTGAATTAATAGTATAGTATTCTAAGATAAACCTATCATAGGTCATAATACATGGTTATTCTAAATTAAGAATAAAGTATTGAGCTTAAGAATTGTTATTGGAATTCTAAGATTGATTGAATAACATATAATGCACTTATGTTATAAAGGTCTTAAATGGGAGAATTATGGTTAGGTATGGGTGAAGTGGATAAGAGTGGAACAATTAACAAGTGTTAATAAAATACATTCCTTGGTCTTACAACCTTGAGTTATACAACATTCTAGGACAAGTCAAAGGTTTTACATAACATTTAAGTGAGGGCTTAAAATACAATTGAGACTTAGAAATAAGAGTGAGGAGTTTATTTAAGCTTAACGTGGGCTACAAGTGATTGATGATAGACTACCTTTAATATTCTTCAGAGTACTGTTGATTGTTTGCGCAAGTTGACTAGAACTGCTACAGCGTTACCCAGGTACGATTTCTCGTACTCAGATACTTTTGCTAATGGGCTTTATGGAATGTTTTGGAAAACGCTAACTGAGCTTGAATGGATTTCAAAGGAAACTGTGTGTATGACTAACTCAGCTTGTGTGACTAACTGAGCCTTGAATGTGAAACTTACATGGGTATTGGTTCCTTCTATTTGGTTATCCCGTTAGACATTAACTGCTTAGGGTTTACGCTTCTGCACTCTGTAGGACTGAGTGTTTTGGTATTGCTCTGGGTAGTTAGTGATCTAGTGGGAATGTGGAGAAGGTCAATTTTGGTAATTCTTCTTGACTCTGGATATCGTTTCATCCATGAGCTGGGTCTTGATGTTTCGACGTGCGCGCGTCTTCAATGGTAACAGTGAGGGGCTGTATATCCCCTGTCCCAAAAGGGATGTAGTAAACAGTGAGGGGATGTATATCCCTTGTCCTAAAAGGACGTACTTGGCGGTGGGGGCCATCTCTCCCAGTTGAATTTATTCCATTCTTGAGTATATTTTGTCTATGGGAATCAACTTTTGAGATGGTGGGGACATAAACTGTCTACCACAGGTTATGTGTATTCATATCATTCCTAGTCCTTTGTGACTACCTGAGTCTTTCTCTTCTTAACCAAAATTGGTTCTAACATCAATAATGGATGCTTACTAACTATATGGTGTGACTTCTTAAGTGGTTGACTTGGTTTTTAAGTTCTTTGTCTCTATCCTTACTTGTTCTCTTTTCTCTATGATTGATTGTTTTGAAGTGCCTCCTTTCCCTTTTTTTACTTTCAAGAGTTTGATTTCAAGTTACTGTTTATTTTGAAGAGTTATGTTTTATAAGTTGTTTTTGGAGAATTGTACTAGTTCCATTCCAGGGAACTGACTCACCCCTCCCGGGGTGGGCTGCTTGGTTTTATCTTGCAGGTACGAGTTATTTTACAGGTGGCCACGAAGAGAACGAGTGATTGGGATGGGATTAGGTTTTGTGGAGAGTTTATGTGATTTATTACTGTTTTATTTTTGTTAAGTTTTCTCGAGGTTCAGGCCGTGACAGTTGTAATCTTTAAGTTGTAAATTGGTGAGGTTTGGTTCCGGGTGTTTGGAACCCGATGGTGTGTACGCCTTTAGTATTTTATTTCCGCTATAAATATGTTAAATAGGGGCGTTACAGTTATCGAAGGTACAAAGAAAAATATAGATAGAAGAGCAAATTGCAACTGCAGAGAAGATAACTAA
>CM041778.1:79497332-79525361 GCA_023374045.1 Limonium bicolor | reverse complement strand
GGGACGGAGGTAACAACAGTTTTTTATCTGTTCTTTCATACGGTCGAACCCTTGTTTTTTTCCTTGAAAATTATCTCAGGCCATGATGTTCAGATGACCAATGGACCTTCCCGGCCAAGGGGCGTTGGTGAAGTGGTCAAATTCGAAGAGGCTCCTTCCCATAGCAAGTTTCTTCAAGTAGTTTTAGTTTCTCCCCAGGTGGGCATATACTCCTGCTACCATCAGTGTGCCCCTTTGTTGTAGTCTTCCAGACTAGTGTCAGTTTAGTTTAGTTTGACATGAACTGTGTCTGATGTTTGCTGCACTCAAATTGCTGGGAATATAAAGGTTTATCAATATTTAGAAGAATTCAACACAATTGACAAATTTTAGTTTTTTTTTTCATCCACATTGAGTGTGTTGCACTCCGTAACAGTAAAAACATTGAATTCCTTGATCTCAATGCACTAGTAGAACTCTTGAGTCTACTGATACAAGACCTAAAAGTCCATCCTCCTGCTTGTGTGGGGCTTCATTATCCGACTTTGGTTTCTCTTGTAGCTTTCAACTCACCTTTTACCAAGACTGGATTTTTTAATATATCTTATGTGATAGATACCTGGAAATGCTGGTTGTATTGCCAGAACATGTGCTGCATCAGCTGTTGGACTGCACCTGGTTGAGGTTTGGGATATTTAGAACGTGTGCTGCATCAGCTGTTTTCACTCTTTTGATTGTCTAAGCTTTAATTTCTTCTCTATTTCAATTATGCTTTGGCAGCCGTTAGGATTTAAGATTGATGATACCAGACTGAAGCGCGCTGGATTAGATTATTGGCCGTATCCTGAGAATGTTTATTTTAAAAGTGTTGGTAGCTAGTGGGTGTGCCAATTTTTTAGCAATTCAGGCATTGAAACATACATGTGTTTCAATTATTGATGGAAAAACTATTCATTGAACTGCCCTAATCTCCAAGTCTACTCTGCGTCAGTAGGTTCAGAAATAAGATGGAATTGTTTCAGAGTCTCTTTCTGCAAAGATGTATCTGAAAGTCCTTGACTCAAGTTTGGAAGATATGTTGTAGTGAAAGTCCATCGATCGTGGTCTGATTTTCAAGACTATTTCAGGAATCTGGTAATGAGTAATGCTTATTTGGGGACATCTGTCTAACTCTGTTTTATCATCTTACAATAAGATTTGTTTTTTTCTTTAATGGTATTATGGTTTTTTTTAGGATGGAGATAAAAGGTTGTTAGCATTTACCAAGAGAGGGACAGAGGTGCACTCGGTAAGTTGATTTTAGCATCTTCTTCCAATTAACTTTTTTTTTTGATAAGTTCTTCCAATTAACTATCCTCGTGCAATTGATTGACGGTTTGTTTCATCTTCATCAATCATCACCCTTGGTTGGTAATTCATCTCTCATTGTTAGTGGAGTGGAGCAAACTACTCAGCTCCTTCTTTTCCTCTCATGACAGGAATTCAGTTACAGGCAAGGTGATTGGTTGGTTTTTGGATCAGAAACAAGTGGATTACCCCCGGAAGCTCTAAGTGATTGCAAGGACAAGTTGAAAATACCTATGGTTCAGACATATGTACGATGTCTTAATCTCTCTGTCAGTGTCGGAATTGCTGTATATGAAGCTTCAAGACAGCTCGAATACGAGCAGATTGCATCTGAACCGAGTTTAGATAGTGGTCATAGTTCATTCCTTACTGAAGATATTTTTGCATGATGATAACGTGGTTAAGAGTTGTGTGTTTTTTCCTTTTTGTCAAAAAATGCGACGTGTGACCGAGAAGAAATCATTTGGAATTGCCTGCCAATATAATATAGGGAGAAGTAGGTAGTCATTCTTTCTGCCATAGTGCCATAGTAAGTACTACTACAGTACAGTACGTGGTGTTTATCTTGCCAGATGAGAAAGAGTGCATGACCTGTTTTTCTATTTCGGCTTGTTTGTAAGTAATGGTGCGGTGAAAAAAAAGGAAAGTGTCAGTCGAAACGTTCAGCAACTTCGGCGGTGAAAGTCCCTAAAATGGACGGTATAAATGTACCATCATATATTGTTTTGGACTCCTTTATTTGTTTTTGATATTCGGCTAAAAGAGCATAAATGTCAACATAAATGTCAGTATAACTGTCAATATAAATGATAGTATAAATGTCAACATAAATGTATGCAGTAAATGCTACTTTTCGAATCTGTGTTTTCATTCCCGCTTCTTTACTCACTTCATAATGTAATTACTGTGACTATTGTTTTAAAAAGGGATATTTTTTATAAGTTATTTTATTTATTACAACTTACACAATGCTTCAAATAATTTATAAAAATAGTACTACTTCTTTATCCAAATTAAAAAAAACACATTAATAATACAAATCTATAATTATATTTATAATACAACATAGATTAATAAATAAAAAAATCAATAAATATACACACTTATTGATATATAAATTAAAATATTAAAAAAAATAGAAATAGGAATGTATATAAATTTATTAACATATAAAATTATAAACATATTATATATTATTTAAAGTTACAATTTTACTAAATAAATTCACATAATATTATTAGAAAATTTGAAACACTAGTTTTTTTTTTACGTTTTTATATTTGTAAGAAATATAAAATTTAAATAATAACAATATATTGTTTAGAAGTTACAAGTTTTGTTTAAATAATAAAATTAAAATTTTATTGGTTATATAAATATTTTTATTTTCTTTGGTTTCTCAAGTTTTTTATTGTAAATTAAATACTCGTAGTAATATATTGTTTGTGAATTTTATATTTATTTTTATTAACAAAATAAAGTTACTTAGTGTAATATAATAAATTGTAATTGTGATACGAAGGTAAACACACTACATATAACTAACTTAACCAAACTGCTGCATATATGTCGCATTGTCAAACAACAGTTTTCAAAACAACTACATTTATGTCAGCGCAAACCTGCCAGTAAATATGCTGCGTTTATGCCAACATAAAGCTGCTGCTAAATATGCTGCAAATATACTGCCAAAACAGCTATGCCGAACAGAGCCCTAGAGATAAACATAACTTTTCTACTGATCTAGTCTTCTTCGTGGTAGTAAAATTAAGAGTAAATTACTTAGAACCCCTTAGGATTGGGCATAATATAGGTAACCCTCTTGTGTTTATCATAATTATTGGTAACTACCTTGAGGTTACTGGATCTTTGACTATGAGCCCCCGTACTATAATTCAATTATCAAAATGTTAACCACGTGCTGACTCATCAGCTTAATCACATTATTAATGACATGCTGGAAAAAAACACTACTTAATCAGTATTCTTATTGTCCAAAAAACGTCAACCCTAACTCGAAAATGCATCTTAGGGAGAGTTAAATGATTGATTAAGCAGTTTTATTATCCAGACTGACATTAATAATGTGATTAAACTGATAGGTCAGCATGTAATAAATGTTTTGATAACAAAGTTATAGTTCGGAGGCTCATGGTCAGAGATACCGTAACATTACCAATAATTATGATAAATATAAGGGGATTAACCGTATTATACCCATTGTATTATACCCAATCCTGAAGAGTTTCCGAGTCTTTTAATCTAAATTAATAGGTTCCTTCTTATAGCAAAAGAGATATAATTTTAACGGGCAACTTCATGGCATAACAAGAAAAGTCCTGATTTTCATTTTTAATAGCTCGGTGGAGCTAGGGGGTCGCCATAACTAGAGATTGCTAGAACTATCAGACGAAAGAGTAATATCAGGCTGTGAATTCTATGTATAACCCATACCTCAATCAAACCCAGCATTTGGCAGAAACTGTTTCCCAACTCCTGCGGAGTCCGTTCAGAGTTCTGACTATCCGTCCAATCTTTCTCTGCAGAATGAAATAAAACCAACCCAGCAATGCACAAACGGGATTGGAACAAAGACCAAGTATCCAACATCATGGTTCGTTTGGGGACAGCTGCTCGGGGCTACTGTTGGGTCCTGCTGCTGGAAATTAAGAAGCTGTCTGCTGATGGTTTTACAGAAGCTGTGAGCTATTGATTTTGTGTTTGGTGGAACGTCTGATGATGGTTTTAAAAAGCAGAGACAGTTGTTAGGTTCTGCTGCTGAAAATTGAGAACTGTTCTGCTGATGATTTTACAGAAGCTGTTAGCTGTTGGTTTTGGGTGTTTGGTGGAAGCCTGCTGATTTTAGAAATTGGGAAGCTCCCAGCTGCTGGAAGCTGTCCCCAAACGATGTCAGTTTAAGTAATTTGTTTCAAAATGGTAGTTGTGACTATCTCATTCTTAATAATGTCAAACAGAGACTTCTTATCGGTCCACTTGTCGATGATGCGGAGCGCTCCCTTCAAGCTTGGCGGTGGATGATCAATAAGGCTGGAATCGCATCACCTTTATGCATCTTGTTGGTTATATTTATTTAAGTAATAAATAAAAGATAATATTTATTTATTAAATATTAGTTACAATCAACGTCAAATAATATGATAAGAATATTTGTTATTCTTTTCTCTTTCTGTTATTATTATATATAGAGACTCTGGAATTAGTTTCTAGAAATAGTACCCTAGTTTCCACAGAATATACGAAGAGAGTCGTGTTAGGGTTCTTAGGTCGTGGATAGCGTGTGGAGTGCTGCTGTGGTCTCCTCCACCTGGTAGACGCGAAGGCTTTATCAAATTGGCAACAAGGGAAAGGCGATTCGGTTGACAATGAACAAAAAGAACAATCTATATAATTCTGCTGCGCTCAAGAGCTAGGTACCCTAATCCGTATATTTCCAACAGTGGTATCAGAGCTAGATTCATTCTTTTTGGTTCGTATGTTGCCGAATTTCATAATCCAGCAAAAGTCATATTTTTTAAATCGAAGGTTGATGAACCCGTTTGATTTTTAACATTGGAGGGTCACTACGCTCAGTCGGGTTTTCACTTCGCTCAGTCGGAAAAAGACTATTTTGCCCCTACTATAATAATTTTCAAATATTTCTATATTTACCCACAATTTATGATATATTACAAGGTGACCCCAAATTTCATTATATAAAGGAATTGAATATGATATGAAATCATATTCAAATTCAGAAATCCTAAAGTTAGAGAGATAAAGTTAGAGAGATAAAGAGAGGAAATGGTTTCTTTCGGAAGTTTGAAGAAAAAACTGTTCGGTAAGAGTAAAAAAGATGGAGGAAATGCTGAAGGTGGTGTTCCAGAACACAAGACGAGAATGCAGATGATGTTAGGAGCGAGGAGTATTCACGAGGAGCTCAATCTGAGGTACTTTCTGTTGTTATTTTAGTAATTTATGTACAAAAGTAGCTAGAATACATACAAAACTGAACGAAAAAAGCAAGGAAAAGACGCGTGCCACCCCGGATATGGTGCGCCTGCGCCCTCTCTTTCTCGCGCGCGCCTGCGCGCACCCAGGCTCAGCCGCGCCCCGCGCCCACCCTGGCTCAGCCGCGCCCGCGCCCACCCTGGCTACCTCGCGCCCGCGCCCACCCCGTCAACGCGCTCCTGCGCGCCTCCCTTATGCGGACGCCGGCGCGCGGCGTCTTTAGGTCGGCGCCTGCGCCGGTGCCCGTTTTTCAAATCGCTGTATCTTCTTCGTTATTGCTCCGTTTTTCGATCCGTTTGCGCCGTTGCGTTTGTCTTTTCATGTACTTTACGATGATATACTTTGTTGATTATTTTGATGGCTTATGTGTGATTTATTCTAAAGTACGTAGTATTAGGGTTTACGAGTAGCACTTGATGAATAACGACGTTTTTCTGCTTAGGGTGATAACGATGATGAATTCGAGGATGCGAACGTAGACACAAGTCATGTATTTAATAGTAGCCTAATCTTTGGCGATAAAGAGGAGGCGGTTGGTTATGCGTTTCGCACCGGAGAGGCTAATAATATTTATCTAATCAGACAGACTAAGCGAGACGACGGTGAAGTAATACTAACGTGTGAGAGGTACGGCAAGCATAGGCCACGGGTTAGCACAGGAGAATCGTCATCGTCGAGTCAAAGGCCACGGCGTGCCACGAAGAAATGCAACTGCCCGTTCCGCCTAAGCATCAGGGGTGGGGAAGTTACGGGCTGGTCTATCTTGGTGATGGTCCCGACGCACAACCACGCGTTAGCGAGGAACCCGCAATCTCACTTCGTCCGGCCTCGCTTTAGCGTCGACGAAAGGGCAAGCATGAAAAGTTTGTACAGGAGTGGTGTTGCGCCTAGGCAGATGTGGGCCCATTTACATGACAAGAACCCTGAAAGTACTGCAGACAAGACATCGATTCATAACCTAGTTTCGAAATTCAGAAAAGAAGATCGTGGCGGACGTACAGATGTAGCGTCCTTCATGCACTCGCTAGATGAACGTAATTATAGTTGGTGGTCCGAGAAAGATCTAAGTAAGTGTCGGCACATCTGTTTAGTGTTGGTTTATTTGTATGTTAATCACTTTAAATGTTAGTTCTAATTAAATGTCCATTTTGCAGGGAATCCATCTAGGCTGGGTCTTGTCTTGTTTGCGCACCCTTTTTCGCTGACGCTCGTTAAGATGTTTCCTTATGTAGTGCTCATTGATAGCACTTACAAGACGAACATGTACAAGGTGCCTCTAGTGGAGTTCGTCGGAGTCACGTCGTGCGGCAAGAACTTCTGTATAGCGTTCTGTTTTGCGGTCAGAGAGGATGAGTCTGCATACACGTGGATGCTTAATCAGCTGACGAAGGTGTTGATCTATCCTCCAAATGTGTTTGTCACTGACAATGAAAAGGCGCTAGTGAAAGCACTTTCAGTGGTATATCCTTCTGTACCACATCTTCTATGTCGTTGGCATATATGCAAGAATGTGGCTGCCAATGCGCTCAAGATAATGCATATTGACCGTGAGAGAGTCAATTAATAGTGCATCGGTGGAAGCGACTAGTTTACGCCTCAACTATTGCGAAGTACGATGAACAGTACGGGAAATTAGTACACTCCTACGGCGCCAACAATCCTTTCGTTGTGTACTTGAACAACACATGGCTATGTCAGCGTGAGAAATTTGTGAGGTATGGGTTAAGAGATTCAGGCATTTCGGCAACACATCTACCAACAGGTTAGCTTAACTTCAATTGTCAACATGTTCTGTTGTTTGTATTGGTATGTTTCCCATTTATCTGCTACTAATTGACTTCCAATGTGTAGGGAGAGCGCCCACTCAGCTCTAAAGTGTTGGCTTCATACATCCACCGGATCTCTAGACACATGCTTCGACAGCATACATAGATTCGTCGAAGGGCAACATTTCCACATTAAACAAGACTTCGAGTTCTCCATTGACAGAAGGGTTTCGGAAGACCAGCAAGTCCCATTTTTATTTCTGGTCAATCAAGTGAGCCTCAAATGTTTGGAAATACTCCAGGATCAGCTGAGAAGCGGGAGGTGCGATATTGACCACACAACATCGTACGAAGATGTTTGTGCGTTTACTTCGACCATGGGATTACCGTGCGCGTTTCGTATGTTTCAGTACATTCAAGCCGGTCTGAATATACCAGTTGAAGAAGTGCATATCTTCTGGCGAACACTCAGATATGACGCACAACAAGAATTTGAAGCACAACGCCAAACATATGATGAGTCGTATAGCATAGAGGAACAACTCTCATGTGTAGGTTTATGGTATGATGATCTGTCTCAGCGGTATGATCCTACGACGATCGAACAAGCGTTCAACGCGTGGAAGCCAATATGGGAGCCCGAGGATGATCACACTGGTTTACAGCCACCAGAGGTGAAGGTGCCTAAGGGTAGGCCCACAACCAAAAAAAGAAGAGGCCAAACACTAGGGACAAGTCCGAGCACGAGCATTTAGGTCTTGGAAACCGTGGCCCGGGCCTACGACGTTCGCAGTCTCAGCGACGCCCGACAGCCCCCGAAAGTACAAGTGATCGTGGGCCGTCAATGCAACACAGTCAATCACAGCGTTTCCCATCTGAGGGAATGAGTCAAACTGGAGAAGGACCGACAATGCAACACAATCCACCTCAACAACCTGCACAATATCCGACATACTGGAGCCCCTGGAAATTCTCGCAGTATTGGAGTGACCTCGATCCGCAATTAGCTAATTATATTATAGGTTACAGGGAGATAGTGGGTGATGGAAACTGTGGGTTTCGAGCTATTGCTGATGCCGTGTACAACGATGAACGCCAATGGAAACAGGTTAGACGTGCATGCTTGGAAGAGCTGGAGGGAAGAAGAGATTGGTGGTTAAATAAAGTTGAGCGAGTTTGGTACGACAGACAGTACTTTCGACTGAATTGGTTTGGAGACGGTTTCGCACCGACGCCACACTGGATTGAAATTCTAGATCTTGGTGTCATCTTGTGCACTGTATACCACATTGCGCTTATCAGTTTTTCAAAACAATACGATGGTAGGGCTAGTGGGTTGGTCGCACTGCCGCTACGTGATGATCGGGGTTAGGTCGTCCAGTGGCAGAGGTCACTATTGCATGTGTCGCTGAGCAGTCTCATTTCATTAGACTCCAAACAGTCGAAAATTGTCCAGTCCCAGTGTTGAATCCGATGTGGCGACGTTGGCATGAGCCCTCAGTTACAGCTTATATTGAGCCGTTCTTACCACGCAATACAGAGTGGTACAGATTGTTTCCCCCAACTGATGGATCAGGACGGTTGATTATAGAAGATTAGAGTTTGTAAAATTTTGTTGAATTCTTGTATGCCATTAATATATTCAAGAAGGTTGTTGTAATGTTTTGCAAGATGAAAGTATTGAAAAAGGACACTTAATTTGTTGAATATTGTAGTGTCTCATGTTGGTACAGCGGATTATACTTTATCTAATAAAAGCAAACTCATCGTAGATACAATGCGTTCTAATACTACTGCTGTTAGCGACTCAACGGCCAACAAAGAATTTAGACCACCCAGGATGGCATTGATCTTAAGAAGCACATTTGACACCTTATTTTCCCAAAAAAAGAGTTGTAGAATATATTTCATCCGTTCACAACATCAGGAAGGTTAGCGACTCAACGGCCAACAAAGAATTTTGCAAGATGAAAGTATTGAAAAGGACACTTAATTGTTGAATATTGTTTGTCTCATGTGGTACACGGATTATACTTTATGTAATAAAAGAAAACTCATCGTAGATACAATGCGTTCTAATACTACTGCTGTTAGCGACTCAACGGCCAACAGAATTTAGACCACCCAGATGGCATTGATCTTAAGAAGCACATTTGACATTATTTTGTGTCTCATGTTTGGTACGCGGATTATACTTTATGTATAAAGCAAACTCATCGTAGATACAATGCGTTCTAATACTACTGCTGTTAGCGACTCAACGCCAACAAAGAATTTAGACCACCCAGGATGGCATTGATCTTAAGAAGCACATTTGACACCTTATTTTCCCAAAAAAGAGTTGTAGAATATATTTCATCCGTTCACAACATCAGGAAGGTTAGCGACTCAACGGCCAACAAAGAATGTTTGCAAGATGAAAGTATTGAAAAAGGACACTTAATTTGTTGAATATTGGTGTCTCATGTTGGTACAGCGGATTATACTTTATCTAATAAAAGCAAACTCATCGTAGATACAATGCGTTCTAATACTACTGCTGTTAGCGACTCAACACCAACAAAGAATTTAGACCACCCAGGATGGCATTGATCTTAAGAAGCACATTTGACACCTTATTTTCCCAAAAAAAGAGTTGTAGAATATATTTCATCCGTTCACAACATCAGGAAGGTTAGCGACTCAACGGCCAACAAAGAATTTAGACCACCGGACAAGATGCTGATCCTTACTTGGTCCACCAAGGGTAACTTTTCAAGTATACCTTCGTTCACAACATCAGGAAGGTTACTGATTCTATCCGTCACTAACGATCGAATTTTGGCCCATCTGTGTTTCTAACCACTGGACAAGATGTTGATCCTTACTTGGTCTACCAAGGGTAACTTTTCAAGTATACCTTCGTTCAAAATCAGGAAGGTTACTGATAATGAATGCATTTTGGCCATCAATAATCGTAGGCTGAATACCATACGTATAGTGACTTCATGTTGAGTGGATGCTTTTATCCCATTTTCAGCACTTCAAAAGTAAGATTGCTTTGTCGTCGGAGATTGCTCAAAAAAATGTTTTTTTTCTAATTAAATGTAATTGTACACATATTTGAAACATATTATCAACACTTCAAAAGCGATTCTATTTTAGAGTTTCATTTCCAATCAACTTTGTTCACACGTCATTTCTCATAATGTTACAACTTATTCCACACACACATCATTTTAAGTCTTAAAACAAATAACAGTTCTGATGACTACCAGTACATGAAAGCCAAATGTGGTTGCACTGATCAAGCGGGAGGCGGTCGTCTCCTCGTACTAGCCCTGTAGCGTGAATTTTGTTCCCTACGGTACGCCTCAGCCCTGCTTCGTATTACATCTGGGTCTTCGAAGTCTGAATCATCTTCATACTTCACAAGAATCCTAACTCTTTCCATTATTTCTCCAAGGTCTAAGTAGTTCTGCAACATCATGCGTACGTCCGCATCGGTCAGTATATCGACGATAGAGTCGTTGTACAGATCTTGGTCCATCCTAAGGTAGACAATGGAAAGACGTTGAGTTGCTGATTATCAAAATGTGATCTGACAATTTGATTTAATGAAGCTGTTAGGTTGTTGACACTTCTCGGAGTTCTAATTTCTGTATTGATCACTGCCCATCCCGGAGCACGTTGGAACCGTGCCCCATATTCATTGAGTGCGGTGTAATGGTTCACGTGAATTGCAAAGGGAATTGACATCCTAATAAACAAGAATGAATTATTTAAAAACCAAATAAACATAAATTAAAATTACAACAACCACACAAGTTTAAGCATCAATACAGAATGTTTAAAAACAACATAAACTAATAAGTCTACTAATATCCAAACCCACCACCACTATACCCACCCCTACCATACCCACCACCACCATACTCACCCCCCCAGCCCCAGAACCACCACCAGCATGTCCTCCCCTGCCATCACCACCCCTCCCCCTCCCATCACCCGGTCCCCTCCCATCATCACCGCGCCCACCATCACCCCCATAACGACGCGCCTGCTCCATGTGCCTACGGTGCATACCCTCCCCTCTAGGCCTAAGGCCTCTGGTGCGACGCCCCGCGATGTACCACTCCATGCCAGCACGAGGCTGGTTAGGGTTCCTGTGACGTGTGGGCGAATCAGGGGTGGTCGGGACATTAAGCCGGCAGTACTCAAAGGCCATCTCCAGCGTATCAGCCGCCCAGGGGGGGAAACCGTGGGCCAGCCCGGGTTGTTCTCCGGTGCGAGACTCATGATAAGCGGCGCTGTCTCATCCCAATACTGCAGTAAGGTATAAATGTGAAGTTAGTATTTAAAAACAATTACAAACAACAAAAAAATTTAACAAGACAAATTATTTACCTGGAGCTGATCCTCTCGTCGTGTACTGGGCCCACCGTCCGCTCCTAGTGGACGCACCTGAACATGAGAAACGCGCTGAAACCACCGGATGTAATCCGGGGCCACGGCCCATGCCATCGACGCCGCTCCAGAGGAAACCTCCACCTGCTGGGCCCTGTCGTGTTGTCCCACACGGCTGTCCCGTAGTCGTACGTAGCAAGGTACGTCTTCCCATGTCTGGGACGATAATGGCTGTCGGGTCTGATAGGCTGAGGGGGGATAGTCTGCACGTATCCAAACTGGCGCAGACACCGCTCCGGCATATACGGCTCAGCAATATCCAAGAACTGTATGGTGCCATAGTACCGGGAGCGCGCCTGTGATATGAGGGCACCCTCTGCCTCAAATGGCAGCCAAGTAACCTATGTTTCATTTAATGGAAAACAATTAACAAATTAAATAGGAAACAATGTTTGACGATACGTTAAACGTCAACTTTTTATTACTACAATCGCTAAGCAACTCGTACCTCAGTAGAGGACATCGTGTCCAGCCGTCCCCTCACGAAACGTAGCCTCTCATCATCCATCAAATTCCGCGTGTAACGAGGCCACCTCGCCGCCGTCGGGGAGCAACCATCCCAGTCTGAAAGGGGCTGCGGTCTGAACATGGGGAAGTACTCGTAGATCCAGCACTGCGGTGATCATCCGAAAACATTAGCCAAGATAGTCAAGGTGTAACTTTACAATACTTAAGTCGTGAGCTCGCAACCAAGTTCTCACCTGAAACAACGTCAGGCAACCAGCCAGCTGACGTGTATCCGCCCGGGAAGCGATGCCGAGCTGTCGGTACAGGTATGCCAGTGTGCCGGTCCCCCACGCATACAAGTGGACCCTACTAGGGTCACGGATGGGCCAGTAGGACGTGGGCATAACACGATCCCCGCCCTTGTCGATGATCAATGAGTGGGACACCAGCCACCAGAGGAAGGCCGTCGTCTCCTGAAGTGGGGTAGAGTATGGACCGCCACAAGTATCATGAAGAGCTCGGTAACGTACCTGACTCTTCTCCAGGAACCTACAGTCTATCAGCTCCTGCTGGTCCGCCGCGCCAAACAGCCGTACGAAGTGGGGGATGAGAACAGGTAACGGTGGGGCCGCTATACCGAGGCGGGCGCCATCCTCGGGCTGGTACGAAATCGCCATGCCAGTGATGGGGATACCCAAAATGTGGTAGACGTCGTGGAGAGTAATAGTCATCTCTCCGAATGGCATGTGAAAGGAGTTCGTGTCAGGCTGCCATCTCTCCACGAACGCTGAGAGGAGCGCGAGGTCAAAACAACCATGCGCTATGTCGACAAGATGCGCAAGTCCGCTATCCTCGACCGCTGCTACAGACTCTGGGTGCCTCAATGTACTCAGAGTCCACGCCTCCAAATACTTCGTCTTAGGCTTGAAGCTAAGACATCCCTTCTCCTGTTGAATATTTATAATTGAGTTCACACTATGTTAACCATTTCCTAAACAATCTAAAATTTTATGGAATCTATTACCAGACGGGAAACATACCACTCCTCGCCACACGTCTAGCGCGACGTGACCACCGAAACTCGGGATCAAACTCGTATCCTGAGGGCCTCCGGGCACTGGAGTCTGCCCAAGCACCCAAGCATCAGCAGCCGGCATCTGCGCCAACCCCTCTGCCGGACCATGTACTGGGGACCGGCGACGACGGCGCACCCGTGTGCCCTCATGCTCAGCACCCGGCTCATCTATATCCTCGTCATCAGCGTCAGCCTCGCCATGACGCGCGTCTCCGGTCCCCCTCTGTGGAGGAGTAGGCCAAGAAGGACTATCAGACCTCACGACCAGCGTCCCATCGCCGATCAATGAGTCCAGATCCACACCATGCAGCTGGTCCACCTCCTGCTCCTCCCTCTGCTCCTCCTCCTCCGCATGCTCCTCCTCCTCCTCCCCCTGATCCAGCTCATACTCCGCCCGCAACCTCTCCTCACGGGCTCGTAGAAACTCAAGCTCCCTACGCTTCCTCGACGAAGCTGTAGCGTACTGCGTACGCCTCCTCTCTGTAGCAGCTGCATCAGGTCCGGTCACACGAGGGTGTGATGAGCTCTCGCCTCGGTCAGAAATCGACTTACCCTTACCCAGACCGAACCTACCTAGCAAACCCTTGCCTTTTCCTCCAGCCATCTGTTGTTTACCGTAGAATTTAGTCATACTATTTTTACAAGTTAGTCAAGACCGGTCGAGGTTAGTCAATACCGGTCATACATGCATCTCAGTAGTTCAACGTCAAAAATAATTTATACAAATCCTGGAACTGATTAAAACACGCATAATAGAGGTACAATGTAAAAAACGACCAATTATATAACAAAACAGCAAAAAACGACCAAATAATACAAAGCAGCAAAAAACGAGCCCCGAGCGTTCCCACAGCGCCCGCGCCCGCGCACCCACATCCCCGACGCCCGCGCCCCTCCTTCCTCCCCGCGCCCGCGCCCTCCTTCCTCCGCCGCGCCCGCGCCCAGTCCTCCTCCGCCGCGCCCGCGCCCCCTCTTCTTCCCGCGCGCCGCGCGAACCCGTCCAATCGCGCGCCTGCGCGCACTCCCTTGTTGCCGGCGCCTGCGCCGCTTTTCTTCCTCCCCCGTTCTCGAATTCGTCTACTGTTTTCTGCTAATTTTGCTACTTTTACTACTATTCTACGCTAAAAAACTGTAAATTATGACAGAAAAGAACCTGATTTTGCAGATCGTACTAACAGAATGATGACTTGAGCACCGGCTTTCCTCCCGCTACCGCTCCTGCTCCCGCTCCGGTTACCGCTTCTAGAGAGAAGTCAGAGAGAATTCTAGAGAGATAGTTTTTTTTGAATTTTTTTTTTTTGAGAGATAATATAAGTAAGGTAAAAAAAAAAAAAAAAAAAAAAAAAGACAAAGCAAGAAAAACTCGACTGAAACGAGTTGGTGGAAAAACAACCAAGCCAAACGAAAAACAAAAAAAAACCCATAAAAAACAAAAACCAGACACTCCTTTCCCCCCCCCAAAAAAGAAAAAAAAAACAAACAATACCGCCTTCCTCCACCTCCTTCTCTTCTCTCTTATCTTTTTTTCTATTTTGACATTTCTTTATCTCCTACTCTCTTTGTACCTTTTTTATATCCTCTTTATCTTTCAAGAGTAAGGGCAAATGGTAAAGTTTTTTAAACTTTTCCACTGAGCGAAGTGAAACCGACTGAGCGAACGAGTTCAGTATCTGATGTTCTATGGGCTTTATTTGGGGTGTAGATAAAATGCACCTAGAAAGTAAGACTGGGCCATGTTTGATCCGCCTGACTTTAAAAAACGAAGAGAAAACAAAGTTACAGGCATCCAAGGTTTGATCTCAGCACAATTAATACCCTCCCCGCACACCTTACCAACTAAGCCGTATCAAGTTTCAATTCATAACAGTGGGTAATAAATCAAAAGTCTCGTTGCGAGCGAAACAAAAGTGAAAGAAAAACGCCCAGCTCAGGGTCGAACACAAGACCACTAGGTTCATGGTGGGTATGTTAACCAGCTAGCCTAAGTCAGAATTCAATGCACAAGTGTGAGAGATAAGACTAGAACTCTAATTTTTACTGAAATGAGTTCCATATAAGCACTACTTATTTTAACGGAAAATTGCCGTTACACAAAAGAGTTTAATCTAATAAAATGAATTGGTTTGTTAATCGAATAAAAGAATGTATATAATAATACAAAGCAATAAACATAAAATAACGGAAGGCCATGATAACGGATACATGAAATAATAAAATAGTACTAATATGGTGTTGATAAAAATACAAGTGAATGCAATAAAATTGAAAATTGAATTAAATGTACGAGTGGTGGTAAATAAGATAGAAAAAGAAATATCGAAATAACATGTGATGAGAGGGGTTTAGTCGAATTAACGACAAAACGAAACATGCTAGTATGGAATATAATAGTGAAAAGGTACATAAAATGATGAAGATGATTCTAAAATAATAACGATAAAGGCAAGATAAAGCGAGTACTAAAAAAGGAAATACAAGTAAATGTATCAATGAAATGAAGTGAGATAAAATAAACAAGTAACGAAATAACATGAACCAAAAAATAAAAATAAAAATAAATAGGCAAATAAATAAGCGAATGAACATAACCGACTAAAATAAATTGAAGATAAATTGGTAAAAAGTAAATAACGAAGGGGATGGATTCGATGTGTTTTGAAAATTGATTTAGAAATTTTGTTTTAGAATGGCGGTTTCATTTTGGTACGCACAAGAATAAGTGTTAAAAGAAAGGTCACGACCCTCTTATTTATTTATTTGTCGGCATTTTGTTTTACGGGGTGAGAATTTTTGGTGTCTACAGTAACCACCTTCCATTAACCTCTCCACTGCTTCAACATCCACTTCATCATCATCATCATTCTCAACATCACAATTTGTATCACTCTCATCAGTAGAACTATAACAATGATCATCATCAAATCTGTGGTCCCATGAGTCATCAGAGAAGTGTGGATCCACAAAATCCTCGTCGGCAGTTTCATTATTTCCATCATTAGCATTTCTGACACTAACAACTGCATAACCAGTTGCACTGTTTGAAGCAACCCTAGGGCTAGATAAAGAAGGAGTACCTAACCCAATTTGGCATATGGAATGAGACTGGGGTTTTGTCAGTGAAAAAGACTTAGCCGAGTCATGTGCCCGCCGGCTATATGAAGACTTGGTAGACTGAGGTTCTCCTTGAGATGATATTGGTGGAATGTTCTGTGGTAGCTGAATAGATGGTGGTTGTGCAGATGGGTGAGATGATATGGGTGGAATGTTCTGTGGTAGCTGAGTAGATGGTGGTTGTGCAGATGGGTGTTGACCACATACAATGTTGAGGCCCCTTGGGTTCTTCTTCTTATGAGTGTTCCTCTTGGAACTACTAGCTGTAGCGTTAGAGTCATGATTTGGTTGATGTGTTTGTAGAGGTTGTTGTGTTTTGAGGAGGTTGGTCTGTTTGTAAAGGTTGGTGTGTTTGTGAAGGTTGTGTTTGCTGGGGTGGTGAAATGAGATATATCTCTTCAAGCTCTTGCACCTCCATGTCACCAGCAATGTCTAACTGAAGATCAAAGTCACTGCAAGCATTGATAGGCATGTCCCTTTTATCACTATCCTGCAGCCAATGCCTATAAGTAACCATTAGTTGTGTATCCTTTGATCCATCTTCAACAAACCCTCAATTAACCGCTCTCCCTCAAAGGTCTCAACATTGTAAGCAGTTGTCTGTCACATGTAATCTCAATTTGCTTCTTGCTTTTAGGGTGTTTGTACATGAAAATTGGGTGTCTAGGACTTTGAAATGCGCATTGTTCCTCCAACAGCTTCATGCACTCAGCAACCATGTCAATTGTAGAGTATTTATCAGGGTCAAGTGGGTCTTGAAGTCGGAAGCGACAATCCTTGTAAATAACTTCTAGGAACGGCTCCATTTCTGTCCAATAACAGAAGCAACTTTAATACAGAAGCACTTTAATACAGAAGCATATGAAAGAATATTCAGAAGCAAGTTCAACAATCTTCAGAAGCAACTTCAACATAGAAGCAAGTTCTATACAGAACCAATTCGAATAAATTTTCCAAAAGCAGATTCGGAATCAAATTTAATACAGAAGTAACTTCAACATAGAAGCAAGTTATAAATAGAACCAATGTGAATAAAATTCCCAACAGCAGATTCAGAAGCAAATTCAATACAGAAGCAACTTCAATACAGAAGCAACTTCAATACAGAAGCAAGTTCATACAGCAGCAAGCCAAAAAAAATTCCCAGGAGCAGAAGCATATGAAAGTTCATAGAAACAGGTTCACGGAGAGCAGCAGAGATTCCCATAATCCAGAAGCAAGTGCACAGCGACAGCAAGTCGTAGATTTACCAGAAGCAAAGGAATCACAAATTTGAACTCAAGAGCACGCGAGATAAAGTGGGAATCTCAGAGAAAATAACCGCGCATAGATGCTTACCGGAGCGGCGCTCCGTTTCAGATCCAGCACCAAATCGATAGGAATTAGGTCGGGGTAGCTTAAGGGTACCAACGAAGAAGAACCGTGAGAGAGAAATGTGAAAATGGCGGAATAGAGATGAACCGAGAGTGGGAATGCTTGAGTTGAGTTTACATTTGTTTTTTTCTTGTTCTGTCCAATAAAAGTATGACATCTGGACAATACTAACGGGAGTGGGGAAAATGACGGAAGTGAAACGGGACAAAGCTTGTGGGTGGGGAAAGTAAATTCCCAAACCACATGGGTGGGCGGCGTAAATACCCCAAACCTCATGGGTGGGGGTGTAAATTTCCCTATTTTTTATACAACAATACGCTATATAAATATGATGAGTTGTTTTATAGGAGCAGGTACGTCAAAAGGCACATGTATGGAATTTTTTTTCTTTAACAATGACATTGGTTCAAATCATTGGAGCATAACTTATTAATTATACAAATTTGTACGTGACTATGTGGCTATTGAATAATAATGTTTAATATTATATTTGTTGTTTTTATATATAAATAATAGAGAGTATATCAATGCTTAATCAATGAATAATATATTTTTTTTTAAATGTAAATCACGGGTGTATATCCTACATATCACCATCAATGTTTTTGTTTGTCATTGGATGTCTCGTTTTTATATAAATTTGTTTTGTTTTTTCATTTTAAAAATGTTAGAGTGTAATTGTTTTGTCCTTTTCATAATATAGTTATTAATAAAATAATTCACTAATTAATAAAAAAAGTTACTTGACTATATTCATATGTATATATGATTATTAAATATTATTTATTTAATTTGATAAACTTTATTGATGAATATATAACGTGATTGAATTTTTTTAAAAAGTTGAATTAATGCAAAAACACCAAATTATTAATATATTTTTTTAAAGCAAAAAACTGAATGATATCGCTATTGTATTATAATTTTCTAATCTTTTTAAATATTGCACGTTAATTTTTTAACCTTCATGTTATAAGTTATCGTATAGTGCATATATAAAAATCAAATGTTAATAAATACGTAAAGTCGACTCCAACAATTCAATTTATGTATAATATTGGAAATGTTATGTATAATCATGGTGTGGAAACGTTTATATATAATAATGGAATCGTAGACACGTGGAAACATTATATAAAAACGTGAAAACATTTATATAAACTCGTGGATACGTTTATATAAAAATGTGGAAACATTTATATAAACTCGTGGATACATTTATGCATAACGGTGGAAACGTTTATAGTTGATTGTGGCATGGAAATGTGTCGTAGAAACATTATATTTAATTGTGGCATGAAATATATAATTGTGTAAACGTATATATGTAATCATGGCGTGTAAACGTTTATATATAAATCGTGGAAACGTATTATGGCGTGGAAACATATATATTATTGAAATGTTTATATGTAATCATGCAATGAAACGTTATATATAATCATGGAATTATAGAACGGGGAAACGTTTATATAAAAACGTGGAAACGTATATATAACAACGTGAAAACATTTAAATAAAAAGGTAGAAACATTTAAATAAAAAGGTGGAAACGTTTATCTAAACTCGGGGACAACTTTATGTATAACGGTGGAAACATTAATATCATTGTGACGTGGAAACATCATATATAATATAAAAATGTTTATATATAATCATGACATGGAAACGTTTATATGTAATCGTAGCATGGAAACATTATAGATAATCATGGAATCGTAGAAATGTGGAAACGTTTAAATAAACATGTGGAAACAAGGATTCAAGGATTAAGTACTCAAGTTTATAGGATTTATTAGTGTGCAGGGTGTATGATACTTTTATGTTAGTAATTAATGGCTACATTATATATTATTGGGTTTCTTTCCCTTGCTTCATAATTATTCAATTTATGAATTTTATTCTAATAATATAAATATAAATAGAAAGATAGTCTTAAAATTGATATAAAAAAGAAATATATTATAATATACTAAATTATTTACTTCACAAATTATACTCTGAGATGAAAAAAAACAAATGAATAAAATAATTCATCCAAGTAAACAGGAGTTATTTGTGTCCTCCTTTTTCTCACTCTCGGGAGGATAGAGGGAGAATCTCCTCAAGCAACTAATTTTATTGATGTGCTTGTAAAAAGAAACGATCGTGAAAATGACGTGACATCATGGACGGTCTAGATTAAAATTTTACTCCCTCCGTTAAACAATAACTGTCATTTTAGAAACTTGCACACTTATTAAGAAAGTAGAACAATGAGCATGTGCCTTACTTTTTACTTTTCCATTTAGATAATAATTACTTTTATATTGAATAGTAGGGGTAAAATGAAAAGAAGTGTGTCAAAAAGCTAGAATGACAGAAATTTTTGAACAAGAATCACATCTTAAAACGACAGATATTAATTAACGAGGGAATACTTTTTATATGGATCATGCAGATGTAGTCCGTCTGGCTTCCGTCACAAACCCCCATCCGAGTTATGGGTGGTAGAGATTGATTCGTCACAAACTCCCTCACGCCCGGCGGTACCACAAATGAGATATTTTCATCTGAAGACACAATATGGGACCAGCGCGGAGTAATATTGTTACATCACATCTGACGTATTTTGTTAGGATTTGCTATGTAATATTCTTATAGCAACATTATTTCTTCCTTTTTAGGTTTTACTTTCAAGTTTCTTTCTTTCTTTAGTCTTACTCTTTTTCTTTTCTCTTTTATTTAATTGTTTCTTTTCAGTTAGTTTATTGATTCTTTTATTGATAGCCGCTCCTCATTCTTTTCGCTGTATAAGTTAGTCTTAGCCTTTTGTACACACAATATGATAACATTCAAATAAGATGAAACCCCTGTACACACAATATGATATCATTCAAATAAGATGAAACTAAACTGTGTTTTCCTCTCTTCCTATTTTTCTCTCTTTTTCCATAAATCTCTGCTTCATCTCTATTTATTTCAACAGCTTTCATTCCATCATATATTGTCCACTCGCAAGCTCTTTGGTGCTATTTTTGTTTTCTTTGAGTAAAATAACAAAATATTGTTAAGAAGATTTTTTTAAATCAAATTCATAGAGGGTCATAAAAAGTTACAAAAAAAAAAGAATAAATGAAGAACCCACAACGATTAAAGAGGACAATAAATTGTGCAATTAATTAAGTTTACTCAAGTTAATCTCAAGCTCCTCAAAAACGGTTCCTTAAAATTAATCACCTCACCTAGAGTTGAAGTAACCATTAATAACATGCGCTTCCATTCACAATAACACCTACTAGCCTCTAGAAACCAAATTCCAGACTATACAACGTCAAATGCTCACCTAAAGTGCATGCAAAGATCAAAGAAAATGGTCTTAATTAGTTTTCGTCATATCTTAAGCCACTTCAAAGATAGGAATTAAGATTTGCGTGACAGCAATTATCTGAAATTCCTAAAAACAAATCCATTCCAATCCCTTTTGAAATTAAAGAAAAAAAAAGCAGCATCAACCTTAAGCTTCACTAAAGAATATATTGGGTGGCTTCATCATCTACTCGCCCACACAATTAATATAGTTGTGCAAATGTCAGAAGGCTCACAAATGAGGCCTTAAATCTCTTCAAGAAAAAGGAATTTTCACCATCGGCAAGGCTAGTTTGACTCTACCGCTAGGATAAACATAATGGGAAAAAATTCAATTAGTTTCTTCATCCAATCCTTCAAACTAGAGCCATTATGGGCGATGACTTCTCAGTAATACGTAATGATCACCCGTCATTGGTGTTTACCTGGAAATTCGACGGTGAGCATTTGAAGAATGGAAGAGAAGTATGATGATCGCACTTAGGGCCAAAAACAAGTTCTCCTTCCTGGAAGGTAAAATCGAGAAACCACCAGAGGACTCAACTCACTTTCAGATTGGCTGAAATGCGACAGTATGATAATTTCCCAGATTATGAACTGCCTCGAAAAGAATATAGCCAAATCTGTGGTGTATTGTGACTCAGCACAAGAAGCTTGGAAGTGCTTGGAGGCCCGTTTCAATCCACCGAATCGAGCACAAATTTTGGTGATTTCTCATAAAGATGATACTGTCACCAACTATGTCATGCGCCTCAAGAGTCTCTAGGACCAGCGATCTTCGGCAAGAAAGGTCACCATGAATGACTCTCTCCGCAAACTCCTGAAATAAAAAAGAAGGAAAGATGAAGTTTCTTATAGGTTTGAACCCTTCGTTTGCTGCAACCAGGGGAAACATTCTCATAATGAATTTGAAACCTAGTCTTATCACTAGTGGCAAGACAAAAAACAACGGGGTGTTTCAGGACACATTAAAGCGGATTCTCAAGTATGGCGTTCAGTTCGGGAACGACCTGACAATCGACTTCAGTTCTCAATCTACCTCTTACAAAGCTAACACTAAAAGAGCTCATTTGAGTTGCGATCACTGTGGAAAAAGAGGGCACACCATCGATAGTTGTTTTCTTCTTCATGGTCGACCGAAGACATGGAAACCAAACAACAGGCCGAAAAGGGGAATGGAAAATTCAGCCATTTAAAAAGGACAGTCGACTCAAGATACAAATGTCACAGAAGATAGTCATCTAAAATCGCTCAGCCAAGATCAATTGATAGGTCTTGTGGGATACCTACGATTTGCACAAAAGAAGACAAATCAAATCACGATGACTGTTGTGGTTTTGCTGGTATCAAAATCCCTTCTCCTAATTCTTATGTTTGACTTCTGCTAGACGTAGTTCTATTGATTTATTGAACAACTCTTGAATTCTAGATCCTGGTGCTAGTGAAAACTTGATTGGTAAGTTGCACTGGAGCAAGAATATTAAATTACTTGATAAACATCATTTCATTACCTTACCAGATAATTGATCAAAGAATAGCAATATTAAAGGATCTGTTCACATTAATTGGTCATGATTTCTTGTTGGAGAATGCTTTGTATGTTCCCAGTTTTGAGTTCAACCCTGTTTGTCAAGGGACTTGTAGATCAGATTAACATGCCTATCGTATTTGGCCATGTTGCTTGTTTGATACAGGACCTTGATTCAAACAATTTGGAAGAAATTAAAGGTTGCTGAAGGATTAAACTTGCTTAATAACAGAAGACTAGCTGATTTTCTCAAAGATAAATCTACTCTATGCAAAGATTGTTTTCTTTCTGCTATTAGTAGTATAGATAAAAACATTTTAAAGTCATGCCCCTCTTGAGAAGATGAAGAGAATTCAGACTCTTCATTTGAACAAGATTCCTGAAAATTTCCCTTGTGACATTTGCTTTAAATCCAGAGTGTAAGACCCAAATTTGATATCAGAGAAAAATAACTGTTGAGCCTTTCCAACTGGTGCATGTTGATACTGTTGGTTCTTTCATAAATACTACTTATGATGATAAGAAATATTTCCTTACTGTGGTTGATGACTACACACTCAAACTACATGGACTCACTTGTTGTGCAATAAATCTGATGCTTTTGATGTGCTTTGTAGTTTCATAGTTTATGTCGAAAGACAGTTTGACAATAAAGTTAAGATCATTAGAAGTGACAATGCACCTGAATTGAGGACCAACAAAGATGGCATTCAATTTTTTTTGATAAAGTTGGTATCATTCACCAAACGACATGCTCTTTACTCGCAACAAATTAGAATTGTTGATAGGAAGCATATACATTTGCTAGAAGTGGCAAGAGTTGTGTATTATCAATCTGGTGTCAATAGCAAATTTTGGGTGAATGTATTCTTCATGCCACCATGATTATAAATAGATACCCTCTAGAGTCATTGGTTTTGAAACTCCCTTTGAAAGATTGTTCTAAATAAAACCATATTACAATGCTCTTAAAGTGTTTGGGTATCTATGTTACAAGACTGCTTTGGATAAGGCTAAAAGTAAGTATGATATATCCTAGGACTAAAGTTCATGTTTACTTGGGTAATGCTTTAAATAAAAAGGGTTACAAGGTTCTTGACATTCATGATCAAATTGTGACTGTTTCTAAAGATGTCAACTTCTTTGAAGATGTCTATCCTCTTGTCAATAATTCTAACAACATCAAAACCCATCAATGTTCCTTTGATTCAAATGATGAACAAAAAAAAGATTCTTCTTCTGATGTGAATAATGAGTTGTTTAAAATGCTAACGAGGATTGAAGTAGATTTGCAAAGTTTATAGATGATACTATAGTTTCATCACCTAAAGACATGTCTCGGACCACAGAAGATGTTCCTACTGCTGACACTGCTCAACAACAGCCTGAAATTCCTTCTAATGGCATAGAACAATCAACCACTGATGATGTCAATACCAGAAGCAATCGAGAACGGAAATCATCTGCAGATCTTTCAGATTATGTTGTATATATAAAGGGATGGCTACCAATGACATTTTCTCTAATATATTGACTAACAAATTACATAAGAACATTGCATGTAATAAAGATCATGCTATGATAGTCTTTGGAAGTGATGTGCATACATAAACAAATTGTTTCTGTGACTCCCTAACAAATTTGCAATCATGCAAGGTAATTCGTGTAAATTCCCATGGGTTTCAAGCCGTGCATGTAATGAATTTAGTGATCCTCAAACCTGTGAAGGGACCATAAAGGTTCTAGTTGGAAAGATGCTATGAAACAAGAGTTAGATGCATTAGAGAGAAATAGAACTTGGGATCTTGTGGTAAGGTTGAAAGGTTAAAAGTTAGGTTAGTAGTTCAAGGATTTACCCAAAGATATGGTTTTGACTATAATGAAACTTTCTCCCCCATTGCCAAGATGACTACCATAAGGACTCTTGTTGTTGTTGTAAAAAAGGGTTGAATCATGGATTACATGTATGTGAATAATGCATTTCTTCATGGTGACTTGGATAAAGAAGTTTACGAATATCCCTAAAGGCTTAGAGCATAATACTCATGGAAATGTTCGTAAACTAAACAAGGCATTGAACGGTTTAAAACAGTTCTTCTAGGCAATGGTATGAGAAGTTAACTTCTTCTTTTTTTGCAAAGCCTTGGTTACATTCAGTCATTAAATGATTACTCTTTAATGAGCAAACATGCCGATGAAAGTGTAACTTATGTTGCAATTTATGTAGATGATCTGCATGTGGCTCGAAATTCTATAAATTAGATAAGAAATCTGAAATCTACGTTAAATGATAAATTTAGATTAAAGACATGGGCAGACTGCACTACTTCTTGGGTATAGAATTCTTATATACCAATGATGGGATAGTTTTATCTTTAGAGGAATTTCGCATTATATTACTTAAAGAATATGGATGTTTTGGAAGGAAAATTGTTGTTTCTCCCTTGAGTGCAATTGTGAGCCTTGAGTTTTTTGAACCTTATCCTATGTTGATTGGGTTGATTATGATCTGATTAGGTTATAGGTCCACTTATAACTAGACCTGACAAATCGGATTGGTGGGTCGGGTTACTGTCAATCGTAACCCGACCCATTTACAAATTATGAATCCAAACCCAACCCATTAATTAATCGGCTTAGGATTCTCAATCCTAACCCAACTTTTCAACCCACGGATCAACCCAATTAAGTAAAAACGTTATCGTAAAAATATATAACAACAAGTATTTAATAGTAAAGCAAAGCATCCTGAATTTGAAGAAATTAGCATGCTAGATACATAGACAACTTTTGTTTGCAAAGGAACCGGATTTGACAAATGCGGCTTTAATCTGTTTGGTCAATTGCACAAGAACTGCATTTGTCAAATACGGTTCATTTGCAAAATTAAGAACCGCGTTTGACAAACGTAGTTCTTTTACCGTTTCTGTCAGCAATCAGAATGTGAGTCAATTTGCCCATTAAATAAGTAAAAAGGGCCCAAAACAGGACATGGCAAAAAAAGGGGCTAGTATCCTCAATCTGCATATAGGAGAACATCACCATACCATTAGACCAATACACACCTCCCTTTGAGTGAGAAGTGGTAGTATTGAAACGAGCACCTCCTTATACTATCCTGTTAAATGGTTCACTTTTATTGTAATCCTTTCATCTAATGAAGAATTCAGATTTTTTTAAAGAAAAAAAAAACCTACCTTTGGTTTTCCAATAGGAAAGAGTAGAAGAAAATCTAAACCAACATACCACGTGCTTCATATACATATGCGATAGTCGTATATCGTATATACACAACATAAGCATGCATATATTGTGGTGGACTTGACAATTACACATTACTAGGAAACAACAAAGGACACATAATTACAAGTATACATTACACAATAACAAGATGAGATGGGATTATAATTAGAGATCAAAACTATGGCTATTGAAATGAAGTATCGGTTGGTTGGCGCCCCTTCTCCTCAAATTGTAAGACCTAATCTCTCCAGCTACACTGGTTTGAAGTGTGGGAGGACCACATACAAACACACCCACATTCACATTACCCCATTGCTCTCCTAAGGATCCAAAGATGTCTGCAATAATTCAATCCATACATAATAGAAAACAAAACCTGTCATTTCAATTTAAAGATGAAATACTATTGGTACTATATAATATCAGTCCAAACACATAATGATGTGACTATCATTATACATACCTTTGAAGTCAGGCCTGGAACCATACTTGATGCTACTGAATTGTAGACTACCACAGGTCTCTTCACTTGTATTTTTGTTGTTTTCTGTTGAAATCTCCTGATGATTGTGTTTGACAAGATTAAAATTGCTGTCCATACATCCATCTTTTGCCAAAGATCTTCGTTCCCATAGATGCCATAAGAAGACAACAGAACCACCAACACCAACAACACTCACAAACATGCATCCAAGGAACAGAAGGCCCTTGTACCACCAGTAATATACACCAAATGGATTTATGTAGTAAACATCCATTAAGGCCAAGATTACACAAACCCAATTATTGACATGATAACATATGCTCCTGACCATATATCATCCCCTGTACCAACCAAACCGACATCCCATTGAGATCCGACACCGGACATACTGATGTGCTCGTTGCCTTATTGTAACAAACCTTGCCTTCCTCCTAAAATATGGTATGCATAGTAGATGAATCAGGCTAGCTAATTGATTTGTATATTTAACTTCAAGGCTAATTGATTTACAAATAGAACTTTTCAAGAGAATTCAAGTTTTACCAGGGCAGCAGACTCTGATTCTCGAGTTACATATATCTGGATCTGAAGATCAAGTGCATCAGAGAGTGAAGGTTGTAGTATTGACCCCATTTCCCCAAGTGAGAAGACTGGAAGCTCATTTGATTTCTTAATTGCCCAGATCACTTGAATCTTCTAGTCCTGCACGGCATCCCTTCATTAACTCGATGCAGTATGTCTCTCAAAATTGCCAAGAAGGGTGAAATCCCAATCCCACCAGCAATCAAAACAAGGTGTTTGTACCTACACCATACATACATGAATCAAATTAGGCAAAGTGAGAATCTAGCTAAGTAAATTTGAACTTGTTTGATTAAAGCTGACAACTGACTTATTAAAACGCACTTCAAGTAGTACGGTGATTCATGGCCATAAGGTCCCTCTACAGAAGCTGTCATCTGATGATCAGATTTAGACTGTAACTTGTCTTGATGTAGTAATTGAACATGATTCTCATGGTTTATATTTGAGTTGATTCTATCCTTCAGCTTATCCGTCCATGATCCAAGAACTTTGATCATGACTGAAAGATGACGTTTACCATCAAGAGGACTGGATGAGACACTGAAAGGGTGCCACTGTAGCAAAGATAACTCGCGAACTTGCAGAAATATGAAGCTCAGAGCATTATACCGAAGATCTACATAACACAAGTTGAAAATTTGTTAGCTATGACCGGCTTCGCTTGGCAAGAAAGCAATCATGATTAGTATGTATTTTCTCTCATAAATCATAACCAAGAATTACTCCCAAACAAAGTAGAATATAATGCAAGAACAGACAAGATTTTAACGTAATTATACACATATATATAAAGCTTACTCGAAGGTTTTGAGATAACTAGCTCGACAGTATCAGAATTCAGTGACTTTGCTGATATGATCTCAACAGTCTTCCTTGATTGACAAATCTAAGGAACCGATCAAGCATGAAGATGAAGATTCCACCAGCAGCTATGCTGAAAACGAAATCCCCAACATGCAATGCTAGGAAGACCACAAACACTACATACAGTTGATGTGTATAGAAGAACAACTCAAAGTATATCTTCCGAACCAGTTTGTGCAGTGAAGTCACCCACATCAACAAACCGGCTCCAAGACTGATCACTCCAGCAAGATTCGCGACACCCACGTTCTTCCACTCCAGTATCTGTGATACAATCAAATTAACTACTGTTCCCAACATTTTATTAATAACACGGAAGATCCATGAACTCAAACTACTTAATTGTGGTGGATTTGATCTACACACATCAATATCAATTAATGGCTTACTTGTTCCACAAGTCGTTCTTGCATTGCCCACGCAA